>VZTH01019198.1:266620-361641 GCA_013397815.1 Aleadryas rufinucha
CACGGAAGGTGCCTTCTCTCTGCGGGGACGGGGCGGGAGGAGGCGGCCGGGGGGCTGTGTGTCACCCCGGAGGCGAGAAGGGTGCCCGCGGCTGCAGGGACAGCAGGTGCCCGGCTGCACGCCTTGGAAGGAGAGGCGCCAGAGGAGGGGGTCTCCTTGGAAAAGCGCGAGTCCCTCAGAGCCCAGCGGAGGGAGCAAGGTGCCCGGGGAGCCGGGAATCGCTGCTCCCGCCCCCGCAGCGGGGACTTCCTGGGCGGACGTCCGTAGCAAGGGCTGGGTTGGGAGAGCTCTGGGAAGCTGTGCTTCGGGCACGGGCACTTGTTGCCGAAGGACGGTGTCAGCTTTTGGAATGAGGAAGGAGGTTGCCAAATCTTCCTTCCAGCTCACCGGTACTGTGGATTGTTACACGTCTCGTTTCAGTGCAGTTGTTGGCCTCTTAATACCGAAGTACCTGGCTTTGATGGTTTGTATTTTTTGGTAGAACAAGCAGGAATTTTTTTGTTGGGTAGAGTTGCTCTCCAAAGAAATGCTCACAACATTAGATATTTAAAGAGGGAAGATATGATCTGTGGTTAGTCGATAGGAAACTGCAGCAGCTCACAGAAATCCTAGATGCAGGCAACGTTAGCAAATGCACAATTTTTGCATATAGCTGCATTTCAGAAGCATATGAATATACAAAGCATATAGCAATAAATGTGACTTAAGGAGCAGAAGGCCTGTTTGCACAGCTGACTACGTTTTTTCTACATTTTGATCGAATTATTCTGATGCGTTGCTTGACTGTTAAGGACTTGGTGGTAGAGATCGATTTCATTGCAAATTATGCAGCTCTCAAAGGACATTTACATTGTTTCATCATGAGGCCTCAGAGCTTCCCCCTTGCTTCCTAAGTAAGGGATACAAGGAAGAATCAGCTCTGTATGTGGGTTTAACTTAATCAAATCTTAAAGTGATTATGGAATGATACTGGGATAAACATGTTTACAATTGGAGTTATGTTCTACATTCTGTGAATTTTGAAATCCCATATTTGATGGTTGGCTTTTTTTTTCTTTTCTAGCCTTATGTTGTTTTGGTGTTGGGGTATTTCTGTTTGTTTGTTTGGTATTTTGTTTAATGTGTTTCCCTACATGGTCCAAATTTGTCCGAGTTTGTGTAAAAGTTTAATTTTAAAGGTGGTTGGGTTGTTTTCTTTTGGCAGTGGGGCCAAACTCTTACCATATACTCATATTGTGTGGTTTTTCCCTAAATTTCTATTGGCTTGTGGAAGAGACCTTAAAGCCCTTATTGGAACAGCTAGCAGAGTGAGAGCAGTAATTTAGATTAACATGTTCAAAGGCTCACCAGTGGGACACACAGAGGCATAGTGGGGGCACGTGGGACTCCTGTAGTCTAATCAGAGGAAGCAGCCCCTGGTTCTGTCACAGAGGAGCCACCATCCCCATTGCCCAGGTGTGACATGCAGCAAGAGAAGTCACCAGGAGGGCTGTCTGGAACAGCTCACAAGATCAAGGGGGCTAACTGCCTAGAAAATATGGGGTATATGGGATGCAGGAGAAAAGCATCTTGTGACTGTACAAAATTTATGGGGTGCTCCTGGGAGGGGAGACTAAAGGAAGGGGGTTTGAGGAGGAACAAGTATGGGAAAATAAAAGGGTAAGATAAAGGGCCTGATCAGTTAGAAACAAGTGGCTGGTCAGTATATGTGACTGTGTCCTGGGCCAGATTGCCACAGCCTGTCCTCTTTTCTCATTAAGGTGCCTTTCTAACTGTTTTGCTGTGTGAGAGGACTCTGCTGTATTCTTGTGTGCATACTGAGCTCTAAGTGCCAGCAGCTGGAGATGCACAGTAAGTTGTAGGGACCTCTGGGTCTGGTGTGCCGGCAGCTGGAGGGACTGGAGTGAGTGAGGGCCTAAGTGCCCAGCAGCTGGAGTGGGGACTGTAAGCCACAGAGGCTTGTGTGTCTGCAGTGCCCGTAACTGGGGAGACTGGAGCATGTGAGTATGGTCTTGGCAAGGATGCCAGTGTGCAGTTGCTAGTGAGTAGGATTAAGAGGCTTGGGAGTCAGGTTTTGAGGTAGCTGTAGGTGTGGGACAGGTACTAGTGAGATCAGAGAGACATCAGTTTAACAACAGAGTGAGGCTCTGGGGAGTCTGAGGATTCAGGGTTGGTTCCTGAATAGGTTGACGGTCTGAGACCTGTTACAGAGGGATCCATGTTGTGTGAATGTGTATATTCCCCACTAGCAGACCTTTGTCCTGGTCAGCTATGGAGAGGAGCAGCATAAGGCCAGGCCATGTTTGTCTCTGCATGAACACTTATTTTTAACTGTGCTGATCTATATGGTCAGCCATGTGTATATGCATCTTTGCATGCATAGCTGTGGGAATACATCCTCAGCCTGGCTGGATCTGGGCGCATGGAGTTGCAGCAGCCTTGTCATCAGTGGGATGCCAGGTTCAGCAGCCCCCAATGCAGAAAAATTAGTTTTTCTGTAAGCTTGAAGATGTAGAAATTGTTGACTCATGAAACTTAAATTTAGAACCAAATCTTCAATGACTATTACGTTGCGATAGAATTTGAAAACATTTATTGGTTTGATTGATATGAGTAAGGCTACCTACATGAGTATCTAAATATCTGTATTTGTTTAAGCTTCCATGACAGAGCAGTGGAGCATAAATTAAATTCAAACCTAGCCTTTTATTGTAGGTGTTTTTTTTAAAATAGTGTGGTTTTTAAATCCAGAAGTAAAAATAGAAATGCGAATAAAAATGGGGATGCTTTAGTAACCTGGTAGGTTTTGCACTTACCTTTTCCTTCTCTGAATGTCATAGACTTGTAGCATCACAAAATGGTTTGAGTTGGAAGGGACCTTTAAAGATCATCCAATCCTTTTTGAGGTCCAACCCCCTGCCATGAGCAGGGGACACCTTTCATTAGATCAGGTTGCTCAAAGCCTCATGCAACCTGGCCTTAAATGTTTTGCGTGTCTTCCCCCTGAATAAATCCGTGTGTAGAAAAGAGTATCAGCAAGGAGTAGGGATGTTTATCATCTGCCAACTGACCTTCCTTTTAGGCATTTTCTGGTTCTAGTGTAATGCTGTAATGTTCAGTTATTTTTGCTGTCAAGTTAAAAGACTCAATTTATGTGAAATATCAAGATATCGTAAAAAAATAAAGATTTCTGTCCTGTTTGAGTTACAAACATATGGATATACACCCACATATGTTTATAGTGACCCATTCTGTTGGTATAAAATTGCTAAAATGATAAGGAGATTATTTTAGATTGAAAACTGTAACTAGAGGCATTTTGTATCACATATGAAGTACAGCTACCTACCTGCCCTGAGAAATCATCTTTGTGTGTGAAGTACTGCCAAATCACCTTCTGATTTCCAATGTGATGAATGCACTTTTTTCATTTTTCAGCATTTCCAGCACATTTAATTTTTTTCTATAAAATTCAGTTGTATATAATTTCATAGTTTAATGAGCAGCAATTATTTTCAAGTTATTTTCATTTTTTTCTCTCCAAGCAAGAGTAATTTTAACAGCTGTTGGAGCAGATAACTGAAATTGTATTGCAGAGAGAAATATTGAAAATATTGAGAAGTAGAACAGTGGAGACCTTTTCTTCTAGAAGGTGTTGTAGCTACACTGTGGACATGCATGGGTTTGTATATTTCCCCACTTTGAATATATGAAAGGAAGGCATTGTTTTATTGTGGCCATCTCCCTATGTGTATTGCAAATTTTGTGGGGACTTTGTGATGATAGATGGGGAAAGCAAAAACAAAAAGATAATCTTAATACAGCAGATCCTTTGCATTGTCATAGGCTGCTTGTATGCATGGGCTTTCTGATAAAGGTTTTGGGGGTTTTGCCTTTTGTTTTTTTTTTTTTAGGCATCTGATCAAAATATTCATGTTTTCTTCTCAATTTAGTGCCATAAAAGACAGTAGAAATAAAGCTGGAAAGCAAGTAATTTTTTCAAGGCGTGGGTCACAAATGATTACACAGTCAGTTTTTTACTTTGTGATGTGATGTCTGAAGGCAGTCATTTGTCTCCACCAAGGTGTAGTACTGAATTGAGGGAAGACAATATGCAATTTAAAAATTATATAATGTGTTTGTTCATATTAAAGAACTACAGCTCCTTATCAACCACAGTTATAATCCTGTAAGTTTTATACACCCTGTACATTTCTTGGTTTTTATTTTGTGCTTCAAGTTGTGTTTTCAATTTTCTTTCCTTTTTCTAGCAGTATGGAAAGAAAAGCATTACCACATGTGAGAGCTACTTCACTCTCAAATGATCTTGATCTGCATACATACAGTAAATCTGATGGATTTCTGAAAGTGCCAACCTAACAACATGCACATGTGCATTCCATCCTTTGCTTTCCCTTCAGGAGAGTGGAAGGACAGGCAGAAAGCTGGAATTTGGAGTACATGTTGCTGCACAGTGATTCATGCAGTTGCTTGAGGACAGCCTGTTTCTAATAGACTGCACAGCCAGTGAGAGGAGGGGGTGCAGGCTAAATGAGTTGTTTTGGTGGCTGCAGCTCTTCTCTGATCGATAGTTTTCATTGATGCTCTGTGCAGTCCATAATTTTCTTTTTTGGGCTCCCTAATGAACTAAATTGGATTCTGCCCACTGTCATTAATAATGATCCTAATGGAGGGAACATCATTGACTTGTTTGTAAGGCTCTGGCTTGAATTCAATCTGTATTTAACAGTCAATGTTTTTGTAGTTTAGTCATGAGTTATTAGAAAATAACTCAACTCTTTCCAAAGATGAAAAACCCTCAACAACTTGAAATTTATTTTCAAGTGTTTAATATATTAAAATTCACACTCGTTTTTGATGTATAAAACTCCCTTTATGCAGGCATAGCTGCTGATTTGGTTTAATAAAAATGGCCAGCCAAGTCCTTTAGTTTTTGAGGAGCAAGGGTATGGCTGATATGAAGGGGTGTTTTTATTACTAGAATACAAAGTTTTTGGAGTGTAGAAGAGGCTTTAAGGCTGATGTACTTTCTTCTTCTCTTCCTTTTAAAAATGAGTGTTTCTGTGTGAAAATTCAGATGTCATCTTACTCTTTCTTCTGAAAGTCAATCCTCAGTAATTCCTAAAAGTGTAAGGACAACTGCCCTACTTTGGGAGTAGATCTGCTTTTATAAGTCTTCGAAATCTGCTTGTGATTGACATCTGTTAAGAATTCCTGTAATATACATTTGGCTGGAGTTTTAAGAACATCTTGTGCCCATGTTGTATCTTGACCTGTAGATTGCCCTTGATCATCATCTTTTACCTTCATAAATGACTTAGGTATTCTATTTTAAAGTGCAGTTTTGTAGGCTGAAGAGAATAAAAGAGTGTACATATATTACATTTTTATAAAGCTACCGCATTTCAGTGTATACATTCTTGTTTAAATGTTGTACAAATATAATTAATAGGTTTTTTTATGTACAGACACTATCAGTGGATGTACAATTTTATATTGATATTTGCATTGCTCTTGTACTTAAATTTCTGTGCAAGCCCAGAGGAGCTGAATCTGAGCTAGAACTGAGTTCTCTGCTTTCACAGATTTAGTCCTTGATTGCTTCCTATAGTTTTAGAATTGATTTCTATGTTAAGTCTAATGTATTTTTCATTTGTTTTTGACAGTGTCTCACCTTCAGGAGATGGCCTCTTCTAAGTCTTTGGTGAACCTTCTAACCTTCACTTTTGGCTCAGCAATAGGATTTTTCGTCTGCTATCTTCTGTTTAGCATTATATTAGAAGAACAGGTTAAGACCCAGCCTCATGTTCTTCACAATGATCCACATGGTCAGCACTCAGCAGATACTGACAACAATCAGCTGCAAGGACAAATGAATTTCAATGCAGATGCTGGGCAGCATAAAGGTATTTTGTTACACCTGGCTGATTAGAAAATGTCCTTCCTTTTCATGCATTGCAAAACATTGCTTCTTCACTGCCAAGAATTTTTATGAATCATTTTCTTTCAGTTTCCCCATGTTCAGGTTGCATCTAAATAATTTTTTTTCTCCTGTGGTCTACTGAATGGTGGTTTTCTTTGTTGACATTTTTATTTCAGTAGTAATTTTTTTTCCTTAGAGTCCAACTGTTTGTCCAGCTTCTGTATCCAGACTTGTTTGGAACAGGAATTTCTCAAGTGAACTATTGACACCAAATGGCAGTATTGCTAAGCAGATATGTTTTCTGGCATTGTAGATGTGGCTGGATTGCTTTTTAGCCTTAAGAAACTAATTTTGGACCACTTCTAACTTTTGATCTAGCCTCTAAGATAAAGCTAAGATAAAATTAAAAAAACCCCACTTTATGGTGCGATTAGTAAAACACAGAATGGGAGCAGGGGGGCAAAGGGAGTCACTGTGGGCATGATTTGCCAAGCTGATAATGTAGCAGTCCAGGCACACATTGCTGTTTGCAGTCAAATCCATAGAAATTCTCTTGCACTCTGATTATTTTTATTTTTCCAGAGAATGTAGACCCTTCAGATACTTCAGGAATACTTTTATACTTGATATATTTCATTAAATAAGCTCATTCTAAATCCCAAATACAGAGAGTGTTTGAGCAGGGACAGTTTGGATGAGAAAAATTGCACTGCAATGCATTTGCTGAAGATGTTAGTAAGTAATTTGTTACTTAGACCTATTTAAAGCCAAACTTTGTGAGATGAGTTTGTGAGTATTTCACCTGTAATTGTAGAACATTGTTACAAAGAAATCTGATATATGGCTGCATAAAGTGTAAGCAGGAATATTTTAGTACCAGTTACGCAGATTTCACTCTCCATGAAATATTCTTTTACATGAGTTAAAATCTTTGTGTATGTATCAAGTGAAAATGTTTCTTTGACATCAGTGAATGCTTTGGTAGCTTGAAAAACATTGTTACACACCTCAGATAACTGTGTTTATTCTGCTGGATTGCTAGCAAATAAAAACATGTTAGTTCAACAATAATAGTAGTTTCATAGTATCCTAAGTTATTTAATATGTTAATTTCTGGTTTACCATTGGCTTTATTCTTAAAGCATACGTTCCTGTTTAGATATATTCATTAGGTTTTGTTAGTTAACATGAGTATATATAAAAGAGCTTATTAGCTTTTTAGTCCTTTTTGTGTTGCAATCATTAAGTTGTATTCATTGTGAATGGCAAAAATATTGTTTTTAAATTTTCATTAGCCTTCCAAGACCATAAAGAGGTTGCCTCTGAGCAGTTTTTATGTACAAATCAAGCTTTGCTAAAGCCACACTTGCCTGAACAGGCACCCATTTTGATATGACTCTTACAGTCTCCTTTATCTTGTGAAATTGAAATAGGTTTAAGAAATTTAGTCTTTTGAGAGTCTTGTTTGTTTCCTTCCAGAATCTAGCATGGAGTTCATTAACTGGTACATTTGGAAGCAAAAGCCTCTTTTCTGTCTGCATGTCTTTTCTGATGTAGAAACAGAATATCTGAGGAGGGGGGAGGTTGCTCTTAGTTTGTTTGGCAATCACATCTAATATGATTTTAAAACTTTCCTCTTTTTTTTAGATGAGGATAAAAATATTGCAGAAGGACTGTATCACAAGGTGAAAATACTGTGTTGGGTCATGACTGGACCTCAAAATCTAGAAAAGAAAGCCAAGCATGTTAAGGCCACTTGGGCCCAACGCTGTAATAAAGTACTTTTTATGAGCTCTGAGGAAAATAAGGACTTCCCAGCTGTGGGCCTAGAAACCAAAGAAGGCAGGGACCAACTGTACTGGAAGACTATTAAAGCTTTTCAATATGTATATGATAATTATTTTGATGATGCTGATTGGTTTATGAAGGCAGACGATGATACATATGTTATATTGGACAATTTGAGATGGCTCCTTTCAAAATACAGTCCTGATCAACCAATATACTTTGGAAGAAGGTTTAAGCCTTACGTGAAGCAGGGCTACATGAGTGGAGGGGCAGGGTATGTTCTGAGCAAAGAAGCTCTGAAGAGATTTGTTGCTGCATTTAAAACGAACAAATGCTCTCACAGTTCCTCTATTGAAGATCTGGCACTAGGAAAATGCATGGAGATCATCAATGTTGAAGCAGGAGATTCTAGGGATACAAGTGGTAGAGAAACCTTTCACCCCTTTGTTCCAGAACATCACTTAATCAGAGGATACCTACCAAAAACATTCTGGTACTGGAATTACAATTACTATCCTGCTGTAGAGGTAAGTCCTTAGGAACCTGGTATCCATTTTGTCAAGTGCATCTTATGATGTGTGTGAGTGTGTGATGTGTGAATTAGCATTAGGTAGAAGAATTCAAGAACAGGATTTGGAATTTTTTACATATTAAAGCTGGAAAAAAGTGAGTCTAGTTCTTCAGTAGATTTTTTCATTGTAAAGCAGCAATCTATTTTTATACTTGTATTCAGCAGCTAAAGCATTTCTGCAGCTTAAACCAGCTGTATGATACTGTATTTAGTGTGTCAGGAGGCAGCAGCTTTAGCTAAGGCTGCAGTGCATGGGTGGCTGAGCTGTGGACAGTTCCATCTGTAACTGATTCATAATGGAAATTGCCTATTTGATCCTGTCCTGTCATACCTGTGCTTGGATAGAGACTACTTCATCTGGTATCAAAATCAAGCTATATTGATCAAACTTAGTAAGTATTGAAAGAATGACAGTTATATAACAATTGTTCTCTTTGGTGTCTTTAAATATTTAATCTTAGTTCCAGTTGGAGTAGAAATATTAGCAGCTCTGCAATCAAAGCTGCTGAAAAAAGAAATCCCAAAACTATGCTCCAGAAAAGTGTTCTCAAAGCTGAATTTGAGCTATAAAATATAAGTTGTGACACGTGTTAAGAATGATCCTATAGCTCTTAATAATGTCAATGAAATCAATACTTTTAAAACAAAATTTTGCAATTGCTTGTTACAACTTCTGTAAGTAGGAAGTTAGATACTGACAATACTGCCAAACTATAATGTGTCAACACACACAGGTGCAGGTACACACACATTTTGCTTATACGTTCTGTCTGGATGCTGACATAAGTAACAGGCGTGTATTGTTTCATATATAAATGTAACTCGTTTAAGTCTGCTTGCTGCTTCTTGGTGCTGTTTAAACACCAGCATCAAAAATTAAGCATGGAAAAGCAGAAAACCTCTGACGTTAATGAAGGCAGCTAGTTTTTTCACTGGCTTGATCACAGAAGCAAAAGACTTTGTCAGCTTTATTTTGGAAAGATGCCTTGGCAGATATGTCTGGTACATTTCACTGGCCTAACATTAACTTTTGAAGTGTATGTATGACTAATGGTAGTGAATTTCTTACCATTAAATCAAGTATTTCTTTGAATTCTCCCTGGATCTTTAATCCAGGGCATGCTTTGCAATTCTCGCTGATTGTTTTGCTTTGTTTTGTGTTTCAGGGTCCTGGATGCTGCTCCGATCTAGCAGTTTCATTCCACTATGTTGACTCTGTGACTATGTATCATTTGGAATATTTGATTTATCATCTTCGTCCATATGGATATTTGTATAGGTACAATCCTGATTTGTCAAAGAATCCAGAAGAGCAGAGCAAAAATGAAGCACTGGAGGATAATCAAAAGCTAAAGCAAAAAATTTCTGAGAGCTAATTGGACTTTGCAAAAACCAAAAAGAAGCCAGTATAATGAGTAAGAGGCTCCTCAAACTTGTGCATGAAGCTTGTGGACTGAAATTACTCCTGGCGATCCTTATTTCAAAAATCAAGTTGGCAGCACTTCTCATCACCCTGTGTACAACAGAGTCTGGTGCTGGCTCTGACTGGGATAGTGTGACCTCACAGCCCTGCTCACGAAGATTTGGGGCCCTAAAGCTGTGAAATTGGAGGTTGCTCTGGTACAATAATATCTGGAAGAATTTGTATAAAAAAACCATAGTGGACAGGTTCACAGATGATCGTACCGTATTTCTGTTCCTTTTTCCGTTCTCCTCTATTTCCTTTCTGTTAAGTCAGTTCTAATATTAGAAATTGGATGTTGCCCAGTCAAACACTTCATGATGGCTTTCTTAAGTATTCTCAACATCTTGAAGTTACTTTGTGTACCTTGCCCTAGAAGTAAGGCAGAGACACGGAATTAGAGTCTCTAGTCTGCTTTGCCTTAACAACAGAGTGGCAGAACTTCACCCACAAGTTTAATCTGAATTACTTCAGAAACGGAATTCACTGCTATGAATAACTTAAAGTTTTAAATTTTGTTGTGCAAAACAATATGAAGTTTTTAGGGACAAATACTCTTTTGGAGAGAAGCCCAGAAACAGTTACTGTTGTTTAAATTGCTGAGGTGATGCAAGCTGCTTACATATTTGCCTGTGGCTTTTTTTTTTCCTTTTATTAACTTATCCTTTTGGTTGAATGGATATAAAAATTCATTTTAGCATTTCTCAGCATAAGGTAGATGCTTTTGAAAACAGAAGTCTGTGTTCCATCCCACCTGCCACATAAACCAGGAAGATTAGTATCTTAGTGAAGTTACATTGTAACAACTTGGTTTCAGCCACTATTATAATTAGTTTCCATTTTAATTTTCACTAGAGGTTAAAATTTTCAGAGACAGAAATGTCCTATTTTTAAAACTGCATCAAAGCCAGTTTATTTGGTTGAAGTACTCAATTTCACTTTTCTGAACAGTTTTTTCTTCCACTTAAATTTTTTTTTTTCTGTATCTGCTTCTTGTTACCTTTTTCAGTACAAAGTGTTAAATGATCCTTTTTTCACTGTTTTTGAAGCTGAAGTATGTAGTTATTCAGGTAAGCAAGCCTGAATGCAGAAATCTTTCAAAGTGCATTAACTTTCTCCACTACTTCATAAGTATCTCTGCCTTTTAACTGGAAACACTTTCTTGGTGTGGGACAAAATAAGTGTTTTAATTACTGATTTTTTTTCAGAGGCCAAATATATGTTTTATGGAGTTAATATAAAACTTTCAGGTTTTTCCTTTTCAAATTGAGCGAAGAGCAGTATGGGGAATGGAATTAAGCATGACATGTAGTGTGTTTTTATTCCACACTTGAACAAAAGTTTCTTCATCTTTTTGTTACTTTTCACCTTCATCATATTGATGAATTTGGACATAACCTAATTACCTCCAGTCATTATTTTGAAAAGGGCACATAGTGGTAGCAGACAGCCTTATTTACTACTGGTAGTTCTTCAGGATGTTCCTGGAAGATGATGTTACCATAATGTACTGGAATTTTTTTTTCCAAAGATACTTCTAGTACAGATTGGAGTTCTTTCTGTTGTCCAATAGTAAAGTCATTACTTTCTTTCTGACCATTGTTCTGCAGCACAATGGTAATTATTGAAACAGCTCATGGTGTTGAGATGCTGGACACACCTTCTCTGCCTGAATGTAGGCCGAGTTCATCTATCAAGTATTGGTTAAATAGTTCCTGCAGGGTTAAATCTGTGGGTCTTTATGAGTAGCACTGCTTCTGAAGTACTGATAGGGACACGAGCTTTATTTTACGTCAATTGACTTAAGTAGAACGTTATAATTGCATTGGTTTAAGAAAGGAAAAATTCTCCAGTTTGCTGTAGTCAGAGGGATGCTTGTCCAGAGGACAGTGGGTGTTAACATGCTGAAAGGTGCTTCCTTCTGTGAGCTAAATGTTTATCCCACATGCAGCACAAACCAATCATATTGTGAAATCCACATGGAATTGATAACGCGCATTGTGGCATTGTTCAAACAAGCAGTTAAAATATTCAGGAATACTTAAGGAAGTTATAAAATGAAATCGAGATCCCAACCTAATCTCTTTGTAAATTCAGCCCATGTAGAAGATCTGCTGAACTATTGTACAGTTCCTTTATTTCTGCTTTCTTCTTCAGTTCATCCATGGGGATTTAAAGATTTTCTACCACAACAGGTAGAACTAATCCTGCATATTTTCTGCAGATTTGTGTCATATGCTTGCCCTGTGCTGTCCTGTGAAGCAAAATCATTTCCTCTTCATGTTTCTTACTTTCCTGACTATCCTGTCTCTGGCTGTCCAGTTTCATCTAGCGTAAGTCTCAGGTGGACAGGAAGAAGCAGGATGTTTGAGCTCCACACAGGTTGGTTGCTGGGGAACAAGGTAAACCAGCCACTGCTGAGCTCAGGGTGAAGCCTTTTCTCAGCAGCAGTTCTAGTTCTTATCTGCTGGGCCTTGTGGGTTTAGCAGAGCAGGCAGGAATATCCCTTTCCACAAAATGTACAGGACCTCAGAGAGACTGGAAAAGTAAAGGAGCAAGTTCCCTTTCTGAAGGGAATAAGGCTAAGGACAGACTACCTTGTGATAAATGGGTGGCCTATCTGGAGAAATGAGTAGCCTTTTCTTCAAACATCCATTTGTTTTAAGTGTCCTTGTGCATAGGTCTCTGAATCTATTTCTTTTGCCTTTATAACAGCACTGCAAAGAATTTTTTTTTTCTTTCCAGACAAGCTAGAAAAGTATCAGGTTTTACATTCTGTGATTATAACAGAGACCTGTTGTTCTCTGTTGAATTGTGTTGCCATAACCATGAGCTGGTACCTCTGGAATAATTGGTTTCTATCTCACTGCCTTCAGAAGCCTCAGTGGACAAGGTTGGAATGTGAACAGTTAGTATAATTTTCATGTACAATATTACACTACTAGTAGTAGTCTGCTATTTCGCTCTCAGGCCTTTGTGCTTTGAGAAAGTATTTATTGAGTTTGAGAATTTTTGCAGCCCAAGGAGACTGTATTTCAGATGGAGAGACTTTCTAAAGCACAGCAACATGGGCTTACTTAGGCCCTGCAGATTATTGCTCTGTGGTTTGGTTTCTAAAAGACATTTCTTAATTTTATAAAACCTAAAAGCTTCCATTGGTACTGTTGTGATTTAAATGACCCATCTAAAAATTTTGAACTATGTTCTTGAAATTACTAGGCAGTGGATGTGGGAATGTCCCCTACTGTGACAGAGTAACATTTCAACCTTGTATTAAGTGGTTTCACTTCAGAAGGATTGAGAATGGCAAGAAGTTACTTTCTGATCACTGGTCTTAATCAGAGGAGAGTATTAGTCTTTGTTTGCAGAAGAGAGTATTGATCTTTCTTTGCAGAAAAAGACCAATTTTAATCTTCTTTCACTCCCAATTAATTTTTGCAGTCTGTGTTATTTAAGAGGTTACACGCTGGTGATGTTTGCACCATCTCTCATTTTGTGGAAGCTCTTTTCATAGTACTTTTGCCTTTAAGGACACTTTCTTTGTTTTGCTTTGGTGGGGGTGTATATTAAAAATCACTTTTTCTTCACCTGTTGCCATTTTTTCTGTTATGCTTCCCGAAGTATAAATTTCAGTGAGTAGCTGATAGACCTTTATAAACGCTTTGTTTTCTGAGCAGGGTGTTTTGTCTTTGTATGAGAGAAAAGTGTGGGTTATTTCTCTGCTGTACCTGCTACTGATGCTGATAGTGCACGCACAGATAAAAATAGACCCCTCAATACAGGACCACTGGGAAAGGCAGTTTTGTCCTTTTGTCAAGAAATCTTCTGTGCAACTCCGAAAGTGTAATTTGCTTTGTTTTACCATATTGTATTTAAAAGACTCCACAAATGTTATTAATAGTCTAAAAAATTGAATATTGCTGCTGGACAGTGTGCTCCACTTAAAACCTGTGAATGTTTCACTTTGCAATTATAGGTAGTTGTGTTCCTAATGGCAGATAAAAGTTGGTGATTTGTCTGGAATGGTCACCATAAGGATTTGTTTCTTAAATACCTTCTTTGAAGTGCCTTTGACCAATTTTTAGCATCAAAATTAAGTTGAGAATTGAATAAATAAAATAAGTTATCTCATACACAGTTCATGTCTGTCTTCATTTACCCCTCCTTCATGCTAGGGGTGTTGCATAACAGCACAGTTTAGTCTAATAAAAATGTTCTTTTTCTCTTGGGTGGGTACAGGAAATTCAAAAAGCTTCTCTCACTTGCTGTGATTCTATATTTATGCTATTAGCAAATAGCAAGCTACCCCAGAAAACCAAGATAGTAGATTTTTAAAGTAAAATGAGTAAGTGCTAGTACCAGATTCAGATTCACATAAGCAGGCAGTTGTTTCTGCATTGTCCTGATTCTTCAGTGTCTCCGTATTATTACAAATTCCTGAGTGAACTGACTACAACTGATACCTCAAAAATAAGGCAAGACTCCAAAATTAGTCACCTTTTTTTTTAAAAAAAAAAGGATTTATTCTTTCAGCGAACCTCTTATTTCTGAAAAAAAGTCCTGTTAAGATTTAAAAGTTGTGCCTTCTAACCTAGATGTTTGTGCAGAACAGCATTCAGCAGTAAAAATGCTGGCACTTAGGCAGCTGGGAGGTGTCTTTACATCTGGAACGCTGGTTGTTGGACAAGGTATTGGCACAAGCTCAGTACAGCTGTGTGTCATTACCTTAAGTACTGTAATAGACCCTGCTAATACCATTAACCTGGATTAATTAACTGTTTCATTTCAAAGTGCAGGAAACGGGTGACAACCAGTTTAACTGAGCTCAAAAGCTGGCATATTTAAGGGACAAGAGCCAATTGAACAGACCATAAAAGCTCCTCTCAAGTTTCAGGCACAGGTTATGCTTTTATGTGGTGCTGCTGTAACTTTCAAACTGTCAGGATCAGACTACATCCAGCACATTGCAGGGCAATGCGAGTGCGGGAGCAAAGCAAAAGCTACAGCTGCTACTCTGGAGAAAAACTGTTCCATAAGTGTGGGTTTGCTTTGCTTGCTTTTTCAGGTTTTTTTTATATTAATCTATAACAGACTCACCCATTTGATTACCAGAAGTGGTAGCACAGTGAAATGTCCATAAATGACGGTAAGCTCTCATAGCCAGCTCACAGAAAGCTTCACTGGCTCAAGGGAATTTTCCTAGAACTCTTTCCTGTGCATTAGTGCCAAGTAAAAACTATGTAAACATTTTACACCCAGGAACTACTAAGTTTGTTCTAAGCTGCGGGGAAGATAAGCCTGTGTATTGTTCATTCCAGCTCTTGCTCCTGAATGTTTAGAAGCCTTTCTTCCTTTCTGACAATGTTTCACCTTTAATTAAGCCCTTCCACGAATTCCTGAAATTCAGTGGTTAGGAGCTTTTTCTGACAATATGAGGAGTAAGTGAGCAAATCAGAGCTCTGCAGTGAACATTTTCATTTTTCCACATGTAAAGAAATTTAACACAGACTTGGGAAAACAGATGGATTGTGGGATCTCACTTCTAGGTTAGGGTGATATTTGGCATTTTTAAAGGAAAAGTGGTTATTGAATTCAGAAATGTAGCTTGAGCTCTTCATTTTTTTGGATTTCTAATATATAGTCCTGTAAGACTTCTTAAAATGCCAATAAAAATAAACTGTAACGGTGCTCTTGTCACTGGTTAGTAAAAAGAACATTTCAGGGAGGTGAATTCTGTGCATCTTTTTGTTAACACTGGAATTTGTACCCAATGTGGTTTTGAGCTGTGACCCACACACTCTCCTTTTAACTCTTCTTTTCAGACTTCTTCAGCCCCCTGTTCTGTTGTGTATAACATTCCTCTTTTGTTGCAAAACTACAAGACAAGTACAGTCCCTTTTTTCCTTCCTCTCCCAGAAATGCTCTTCTGTAAGCTTTGTTTTATTTAGGGAGGCTGAAGCCTTGAGTGCTGGAGCCTTCACTGTACTGACCAAAGCATCATCCAGTTCTGTGTTACACACTTGTGGGGATAAGAAAGTGTCGATCCTTTTGCCATAGCTAAGGTGTTCCCTTCTTTGGAGGTGTGATTTGTCTTTTAAACCTTCCCATCTTTTCCCCTTCTTTTTAGTTTCCTTTTTCCGTCAATAGCTCCACCACCTGATCTGCAAAGTGCTGTTTGAGGAGTACATGCTACCAGCTGGAGCTGAAGACCATGTATGATCCCACAGACAGACCCATCTACAGTAAACTTACTGGTTTACAACAGGTTTTAAAGTCAGCCTAAAGCCAATCACTTCCAGAGCAAGAGCTGGAACCAGGTTTTATCATTTAGTACTAAAATACTTCTCAGTTAGGAAGGATGGAGAGCTAGACTGGCTCAAGATTCCAGCAGCCAGTTGTGCTAAAGAAGCGTGAAAAATCGTTTCCTTGGAGAAGAGGGAATTATTTGTAGCAATCTTGTCTGAAAAGGAACATGAGCTTTTCAACTGTCTCCTGAGTGTTGCTGAAGTCACAATCTTATTTTTGACTTTTGCACAGAGGTGAACAGTTTTTTGCAAAGATGACTACTTGGCAATAGAGTTTCAAGTAGAGAATGGAGATAATGGAGATGGAAGTTTCACAGGAATGTTTATTAAACAAAAAGTTAATGTGAGCAGCTTGCTTATTTCCTTTCATTTAAACTGTTTTACTTGAGCAGGTATGTAGGTTTGGAGTACTGTTCTTCAGTTGTACAAAACCACACTGTGATGTCTGTGAACCCACCACTTGGGCATCTTGGAGTCAAAAAGGCTGGTTTGCTTCTTTGAATTTCTAACCTGGCTTCCAGCAACTCCTTGCCACCTTCTCATTCCCTTCCCCTCCTAGGATAAAATTCTAACTGACTGCAAGGAAAGGAGCTTTGTCAATAGCTTCAGTCACTTAAAGAACCAAATCAGCCTTCTGGTGCTGCTACTTCCCAGTTCCACCCTGTGTTTTCAATGTTCCCCAACAGATCTGGATGCTGCATGGTCTCAGGGAGTCAAGGTTTTGACTCTTCCTCCTCTGTCTGAAAACTGATAAAAAAGACTTAGGAATTAATGTGCAGTAGTACCCTGCAGCTTTAAAACCTTGGACTGTGATTTTTGTTGGGTTTTTTCTTTCACTGTCTCACATGAGTTCTTAACTGGGAATCACCCAAATGTTGTGCTATTAAGTGCTGTCTTCCTGCTTCCTGTCCCTGGAGATGGAGGACATAAGATTTACTACAAATGTTAAGGCCAAGTGAGTACTTGGCAGAAATCAAAACAAATAGATATTTCTCTAATTAATTTTTTTAATGAGTGTTTAATTAAATCTAGTTACTCTAAATGTGGGAGTACTGTTAAATGTCTGTTCTCTGACTGTTTCTCAAGTGGAGGATGTGGCTGTAAACTGGAGCCTATATCCTCCCTAGATTTGTAATCCAGATGACCACTCTGCAGGGATTAATCCTAAATCAAATGAAAATCACACCTGAGGATCTGAAATTTTTCCCAGCACAGGAGAATGTTTCACCAGCATTTGAACATATACCATTGAAAACAGCAGGTTTCACATATTCCACTGTAGGGTCTGTTGAAATCAGCTGAAATATGGTTAGTGTTTCAAGGACAGGTAGGGTAATCATGTCTGAACCAAATTTTCAAATGCCATTTAGAAAAACAAACTCTGCTGTTCAGAAGCTGGCAGTGCTTCCCTGGGGACAATGAGGCCTTTATTCCTATTCCTGTTCAGTGTTACTCAGGTTTTTTTTCAGAGAATGGGCGGTGTCTGTTTACCCAGATTAGAACATCATTTGTCAGTCTAATCAACAGCATCCTGCTTTTAAACTATTTCCCTGACAGCCAGCTCAGGCTCTATGCACTTTATCTTTGCCAGCTTCCAAAGCTGCATTTCATATGTCTTGTTCAGACTCATTCAAGGAAATTATTTCCCAAAAGGCACTGGACATGTTTTCTTTTTGGGTGAGCATCATGATGTCTAAATGCAGAAATTGTCTTATCAAACAGAGAAGTTGTCTTATCAAATGTAGATCTGAATATTCACAAATTTGTATTGTTACCAGTGGGAGAAGTCTCACGCATCAGCTCTATCTTCTTGCTTTAAAACTACACAAAAGTAGCATTTGAGTCTCATTAGTAATTGTACCACTACTAATACTTTCTCCAGGAGAATAAGATCTACAGAGCCTTAATTATTTCATATATACCTATTGTAATTGCAGAAAATTCCCAGTTGTGCCAGTCCATGCGTTGGCCAGCACTTCTGGTTCAAGGAGTGTCAGCAATACCAAATGAGAACCAGAGCCTTACAGATGTGTGGTGGCTCTCTGGTTTCATCTGGTCTTTGCCACACTGGTCAGTCCTGCAGCAAAGAGTTTCGGTGTGGCTGAATTATTTTTTGTTTGTTTCGTTTGGTGAGTCAGAGTTGTAGGTTTTACATATATTTTAAAAACAAAAGCTTTCTAAAAGATCCGTAGGTACTGGTGCTGAGCTACCACCCTGAACTCTCTATCCTTGTGAGCCTCAAAGAAGTGGAGGGAGCATGAGTTTCTCTTAAATGCAGCATCTAGGAATTTTATTCCTGACATCAGGGCAAAATGAGGAAGCTATTACAAATGTTTAGCAGTATGAAGAAAAAATATGAAAGCATGGTTGGAAAAAATTTGCTGTGTCCTATTAGCCAAACATATTTGTGGGCTAGATGTCTGGGCCCAGGAGAGGCTGAGAAAGCTATTGCAGCATATAAATGAACCAAAAACTTTAGCAGGTTTCCTACGGCTTTTGCACTTAAACAAAGGTTAATTACACATGTTCAGCTGGACCACCTAGTCCTTTGACTTTTAAATATATAATTGTGTATGTAGGAGTATTGTCTCTAAGATGAGCATAAGGCAAGAAAACACTGGTATGAGGAATGTGTATGTCCCATGTTATCAGTCAGTAGTGGAGAGATTCTAACATGACTGAAGAGAGGATAATCCCTTTTGATTTTACACTTTTGTAATGTGCCTGGATAGCTGAACTCCAAAATGTTTCAGCAGGAGCACCTCATCAAGGGAACACCTTCACAGTGGGTTTTCTGTGTACAGCTTCAGTGCTTCTTACTTCCTGCTGCCAGTCAGCACATTCTGTATTTAATACGTGCCTGACATCTCCCCCTGACTGCCCTCAGGAGCTTTGGACTGTTCAAGAGGATCAGGTTTGAGGATAAGACTCACTTTCCTAGGATATTTGCCTTTATGCAGGAGTACAGAAGCTTGAGTACTGCAGTCTGACCTTATAGTTGACTCTCCTTTGAGAGGGAATCCTGAATGCACTGGATGGTTTCTGTGGTCTTTTCCTGTCTGAATTATCCTATCCTGAAAATGTAAGCTTTGCACATGTTTTGCACCTGCATGTTTTACCTTCAGCTCCTCCATATCTTGTTGGAGCCTGCTGCTGCTTTGCATTCAGCTCCCTTCCACAGCCCAGAGAGCCCCTGCCTGAACATCAGCAGTGCTGGATCGTGCCCATCTCCCCTTCATGACTCTTCATGTTCCCCTTTCCTTCCAGAGGAACAGTGGTATTGTGAAAGTTCTGGTTATCATTCTGAGTAGCACTACACAAAACATCTCTTTATAGTCCCATTTTATAAAGGGTGGTTAAACTATCTTTTGTGTCTGTGCCATTTCCATCATGTGAGAAAGGAATAGTTCTGCTAGATTGCATGACTAACTATGAGTTTGCCCTCCTTCCAGTGTTGTGTCCTGGTTATTGCACACTGGGGTTTATGGGTCCAAAGGTCCCCTTCTCTCTCTGTCCCTGTACAATCACCGTGCCTATTGCTTGCTGAATAATGAGCTTGCATTTCCTTGGCAGGCACAGCTAGAAGGTTAACCCTGGTATGGGCACAGTTCCTTTTTGCGTTACAAAAACTTCAAATCTCTGACAGCCAGCAGGTATCTGCCGTTAAAAATGGCATGAAAAGTGATTATAGGCAATGTGAGAACAGGATCCAAAATGGTTTTTCCTACTTGGAAATAATAAAGTGGGGTCTGTCCTGCCTGTAGCACCTGTACATAGCTTAAGCCCAGTGCTTACGAATTACTTTCTGTAATTCTTAAAAAGCACATGCATAAAGAATAGGAAACAAAGGCAACAAGGCAGGAAACACTTTCCCTTGATGTTCAGTTCAGCATTATGCTGATATTTAGCATTTCACTGCTGTTTCACAAATACATCTGCTCAGTATTAGAGCAGGAAGCAAGCTGGTGAAAGAAAGCACAGTTAAAGAAACACAGCCAGTATCCAAAAACTGTACATTGAGACTCACAGGAGGGAATGTCCAAACAAATGCTTGCTACCCTACGGTAACCAGTTGGCAAGTAGACTGCCTGAGAGGAGGTGGAGATCAGGGATTCCTAGAATATCTTGAGTTGGCAGGGATCCACAAGGATTGAAGTCCAGCTCCTGAGCCTGCACAGTACAGCCCCAAGAGTCACACCATGAACCTGAGAGCATTGTCTGAACGCTCCTTGAACTCTGTCAGTCTTGGTGCTGTGACCAATTCCCTGGGGAGCTGTTCCAGTGCCCAACCCCGCTCTGGGTGAAGAACCTTTGTCTAATATCCAACCTAAACCTCCCCAATACACCTTCAGGCCATTCCCTCGGGTCCTGTCACTGGTCACCACAGAGAAGATCAGTGTCTGCCGCTTCTTTTCACCTCATGAGGAAGTTGGAGACCAAGGAGTGCCACTAGCGCGTCACCAGTGTGAAAAGTCAACATACACCTGAGGGTGAGAATGATCCTGATGCAACTGTTTGAATGAATTTTATAAATATCATAAATAAGTTCTAGATCTGATATTAATGCTGCCCTCTCCCATTGTAACTGTGTGATGAATAGGCAGTGCTGGAGGGGGCTCCCATTACAGAACAGGATGCTACAGAAAAAGGTCTAAGATAAATAAAAGTAAAAATATTTCCCTGTGCAACATATACCAGTTAAAAAGAAAAATACCAGAGGAGTTGAGTGAAATGATGTACCGAATGATACATCATTCTGATACATCAGTCTGAGGGCTGAGGGTTAACCATGCTTTGCAGAGAAAGAGTGTATTGGGACATTGTGAGTTGGAGCTGACTGGAGGGGCAGGTTCAGCTGGTGCCCCAGGTTGTATCCAGGAGGGGTCAATGCTGGGTGTATCGAGGCACAATCCAAAAGCAGAGACTGAAATCTCTACTCCTTTCTCAGACCTCCTGCACTGCCATGGACACCAGCTCATGAGCTATGGAGCCCTTTGCTTTTTATTTATTTATTGATTGGTTGTTAGATTTTTTTCTTGATTTGCTAGGTTCAGCAGTATTGCAACCGTTATGAATGAAGTGGGGTTCTGCAAGGGGATTCACAATGTGCTGATGGGGTATGTTGCTCTTTGGCTTTCATGCTATGGTATAGTGCATACAGGCCCTTTTTACAGCTGTGTTCCTGCTTGCTGTAAATACCTTGACCCTGTAATGCTCAGAATCCGGTTTGTGGAACATCCTGTTTATACAATGTTCGGGTTAAGCCAGTTGTAAGACAACTTATGAATTTGACAAAGAGACCAAGGAGCAGATGCAGTGGCCAGTAGAAAATGTAAGCTGTAAAATGTAAGTGAGATGAACTAAGAGGTAATTTAAGCAGCTTCTGCTGCTGAGCTGAGTTTTGGAAGTTGTTACTTTGATATTCTGTCTAAAAACCTGTTGACGTCTTGCTGTTTGTTTTACAGAGGCATTTTGTTGTTTTCCTCCTGGTGGCACTGCAGGATAACACTGTGGTCCTTGGGACCCTGTACTGCAGCTGCATTATTTAAGATGCTGGGATATCTTCTTGCTGACACAAGTTCTGTTATGCTTGACTTGAGGACCAGTACAACATCCTTACTCCATGATAACCTAAATTACTGATGTGTACTTTAACTTATTTAAGGGAACTTTTGTTGGATGATTTTCTCCTATTAAAAAGGAAAGCTTCAACCAGCTTATGAACTGTAAACAGATTAGACATCACTGAGAGTGTAAAAAAAAATCTCAAAAAAAGCCTGACATATGACTACTAAATTTTCAACAACTCTGCTCAAAGGATGGTTTTCACTCAGACACATTCACATTATCCTCTAGAATGTCCAGTGGGTACTGTGATTTTGATTGACCATATTGTACATTTCATATGGAAAAAGAACAGAAGATTTCTACTTGCAAACATGATTATTCCCCTCAGGCAGAACGTGGTGCTGCCTCCAGCACTGCCCTCATCAGTATGCTTTCCAGTTACTACAGATACTGTGTATTTTGGCAGCCTTTGCCTCTAGTCACTCATGATCTGTTCAGTTTCGTGGTGTGCAGACTGAAAACATCCTAACTGTAGTTCTCTGCGGGAGCTTGAAACAAAAATATTAATTTTCAGACCCAGATTTTATATGTGAATCTCATTATGTGTTAATTAATTGGAAAATACTGCCTCTCTGGTCAGCAGAAATATATCTTACCTATTAATTTACAATGTAGTTAAGACTGATAGAAACTATCCTTTGAGAAAACATGATGCACAAGGGAGTTGCCCTGAATGAAATAAGAAGTAGCTGAAATTGCCAATTATGTCATGATTGTAATTCAGAAGGATTACTAGCTATTTGTTTTCCATGGAAAAATCTGTCCCCAGCCTCAATCTCCACACCCATGCCCAAGGCACCCCAGGGCCAGCAGGCAGCAACCAGGCCACAAAACCCCTGAAATCCTTCTCTGAATTCACGCTTTCCACTGCTGAGCATCTCTCTCCCCTGCAGCCCCTCTTCCCAACCCCTGCTACTGAAGGTACATCTTGGGGGCCTTTTTGATTTATTGATCACTTATTTACTGCTCTGGCAGGTTTTTTTTTAACTGTCCTGAAAGCTTTAAGCTGCTGAGACAGGAGCACCAGTCAAAACAATTCCAGCAGCATTTGGGATTAGCTGAGTTATTTTAAAGCTGATCCAAAACTCTTTGAGGGGTTTGCTCAAATGTTGAGCTTGTGGTTGCCAGATTTATTCTTGTCAAAGCACTTATTGACCACTATTTTTATAATAAGAAATGGTTTTCTTTGTGTCCAGGGTTAACCATGCCAGATGTTGGTGATCCATTCTGCCAAACCAATAAAATGCAAAAAATCTCCCTTCTTCCTCCCTGTCCATAGGTAGGGAGGTTACAGCTGCTGAAAGCAGGGATTGTGGGACAATGGGCTCTCCTTCTTTTGTCTTACAAATTGCTCTTACATACATTAGAAAGCCAAAATAGAAACTCTTTATGGATTATGTTTTAGAGCCTTACCCATTTGGCTGAATTTCTACATATTCCTGGTTAGGAAAAAAAGTCACACTTCAGTAGCACTTGGCTCAAAATTTGAGTTTCACTTATCCCTGAAGCTTAGAACTGATTCAGTCCCATGAAAAAATATAATAATACTCCTGGAAGTAAAGACCCTCATATTTAAGGCAGTCTCAAAAAATCTAGTAACTAAATATAATTTATAACTCATATTTCTTTGTCTAGCTATCAAGTATGGTAGCTGAGATGTCTGCTTACGTTTGCCTGTGGAATTTCAGAATTCCTTGATCTGCTGCAGCTTGGCTTCAGCACCACCTGGGAGAGTTCTACAACTAGGAAGGTAAGAGGTCAGCCTAGGGAGACAGAAATTATGATAAAGAATGACTGATAAGAAGCTGCAGGAGGAGTAACAGCAAAGTGTAAGATCTCAGTGCTGAACCTACAGTTTCTCACGTGTCAGCAGAAAAATTGCTTTACTTGCCGGTAGAGCTGGGGTGTCCCAGCCCACACACCTGCCCATGAATGCTTTGGCTCTTTCCCAGAGGGGTGGAGGAGGAAGAGTTGTTTTGTTACTAAAAAGGGAAACATCAAGCCACCTATGTAAACCTGCTTGTAACTGTGTGCTGTGATGCCCTTGCAAGCTTTGAGAAGGGTGTGCTGTGTGTACAGATGGTATCAAAAGAGTTCAGGAAGCAACCAAGGAAAAGAAGTGCGGGAATGTGGCACTAAATCTATACTGTCCATAAAATGTTTCCTTACAAATGTGGATGTTGGTCTCAGCCATGCTATCAATAGCATCTTTTTAAAATTTATTTTTCTTAGTCTTTTTTTTCTTCTTTTTTTTTCTTTCCATTTCCCCTTCCAAGGAATGTCTCTGATGGCAACTTCCAAATGAGGAGACATGTTAATCAGTTTTCCAAGGATGTTCAAAACTGCGGTGCAGGAAATGTTGCATATCTTCAGTCAATTTAGGGTAAGAGAGGAAATTTGAAGATGTGAAAGAAACAGTGGAGTCCAGACAGCAGGATGGTCAATGCAGAGGCAGTGTTATCAATGTCTGAATGAGTCCTAGGGATGGACAGTGACTGAACAAAGGGTTAAGGCAAAAGATGAATTCCATTTGATAGTTGTTAACAACAGACTGGTAGAGCTTCTCAAAGTGAAAAGCTGCTGCTGTTCCATGTTGAGCAAATGGAGCACTACTTTCCTGTTAATTTTCTGAATCGTTATCTGAACTCTCAAAATCAAGGATGTCAAAAAAAGAATTTGTCTAGTAATGATCAGTTCTATAGAAAAGTCTCTGTTACTCACTACTCTTAGCTTTTGTGGTTTATAGCATTTGGCCTGGTCTAGCAAAGGATTTAAGGATTTAATGATTAAACTATTCTTGCTTTTAAAATTTGCCCATAACAAAAATAAAGGGTTTCTTTACCAGTGAAAACTGTAATGCTCTCAGCAATGATCTTGTATGATTTTACACTAGTTGGGTATAAAACAGTGGATGTTTGGCAAGCAGGGCCCTCTCCTGGTTTATTGCCCCATGACACTCTTGAGAAGGCAGATCTGGGTGAGGAGACACGGGAGCCAATGCTGCCAGTCACTGCTGATGTGGATTTAGAGAAGAGTCCTTTCAGGAGGGACTTACGTGTTTTTCCATGGTTTACGAAATATCAGAGCATACATTCAGAGTTTGCAGTCTGGAGATACACAGAAAGACCTGAACAGAAAAGGATGCTCATTTCAGGATCATCTGATTTGAACAGCATGCAACTTTTAAAATAACCTTATAGCCTTCACTTTTCCCTCTTTGCTATGAAAGGTTTAGTCAACTCTACATGACAGTGGAAAATAAAGCAGTGGTCTTCTGTATAACACTGGTTTAACTGCATTAAAACAAGTCCTGGTATGCATGTTAAAGAGTTACTGGTTGTTTTACAACCTTGTTAAGTAACAAATGATGTCACTCTTTGTACTTACTAAAGCTTGTCAGTTTTACCAGAAAGGTTTTCACTGAACATTATAGAAGATATTGCAAACCCATAACCTACATCTTCACATTTATTCCCTAACTCATTATCCCCAGTATTTCTTAGATAGATGTATCTTATTGTCTGAAGATCTGGAGCTGAACACACAGCTAATCCCATCCCTGAAGCAACTGCCCAAGCACACAAGATTAGAACAGATTTGAAAGATCTTGTCGATTCCTAGGCTTTCTTGCAATTCCAGCGGGCTTTGCTGCTGTGGGTTTCCAGGTGCAGCTAAAGGTAAAATGTTCCTGGTAGGATTAAGGAGATCTTCATAGCGTGCATAGTACGAGGTAATATGTTTCAGTTTTACTGTTCCATGTCACACAGAAATTAATTGTGCCCTCAGAGGTTTTTTGAACGATCATCATATTAGTATGAGTATATTACCATCATTTTAGTTCTGAGTATAAGAACATGGTGTTTTCTGGGGCTTCTCTCAGTTTTTTTCATTTTTAACTTGAAATTTATTTTAAAAGGTCAGATTTTTTGGAAAAAAAATTAAAACTTTTAAACTCTACTTCAACCACAGCTTTCCATAGAATTAGGTTTGCATCCTATTTGCTGCAAACAAGTTCATTTTGCAAGGTACATCCTGTCATTTGTTTACAAATTGTGCAAGGTATTGTTTAAACATATCAAGAGTTGTCCACACTGCCTGTGTAGATTCTAGTCTTTTGTTTACAAAGTAATAATGATGCTTGACTGTTATCAGGTATTACTTCCCATTTTAATCACGTTTGTCATTTTCAGTTTTAACAATGTGCTCATATAGGATTATGGCTAAAAGTAGAAAAGATATAAGTAAACATTAATATACATCTTTCAGTGCTTTTCCCTTTTTTAGTTTAGTAGCATATATTAGAGTGAAATAATTCTTTTTTTTTTTTAACTCAGAGGTTCTGAGAAATTGAAATGTACTGACTGGCCTAAAGGACATGAAGAATCCTGTTTTTAATGTGTGTTTTGGATGTTAATCCAAGTGTGCTTTACTAATGGACAAAACCCCTCTCTAACTGCCTATAGCTGTGTTACTTACATTCCAAAGAGGAACTCTAATCAATGGAAATCTTTACTTATGTCTCTAAATGCTGCATTAAGAGTGCTAATTTCAGGAACCACTTACTATTGTTTAAAACTAGAGCATATTTTATTCTTCCATGAGACTAAGAGACCTCTGTCATTAAAAACTAAGTGTAAACACTTTTGATATTTTAATCATAAAACCAGAATCTCATTATCGCCATGTGCAGTAGTATCAAGTTACTGTAAATTTGGAGGGAAAAGGTATCTCCCTGTGTGTGTGTGTGATTGCAAGTTATTGCAATGGTGTTGCAGATAACATACATTACACAGGAATCTGGTTAATGTGCAGTCCATAGTAGGGAAAGCAATAAAGCAAAGCAGTAATAATTTCATGCTAAGACATCATTTTGGATTCTTCTCAGTCAGCTCTTCCTCAGTACACATGAACTTCCAGCTTCAAAATTCCCAACAGAAGTAATTTCTAGAATAAATGAGAAATTGTTTATTTTTTCCTGAAAAGTTTTGAAACACGCTCTGCAGTTCAATAAAATTTTCCTGTACTGAAAGCTGAAATAGAGTATTTAATGCAAGTTACTGGGGATGAGTTTTATGGCTTTTGTAAAGGCAGTTACGCACTACTGATAAGTAACCTCTCTGAAGGCCACTCCTCGCTCATTAAGCACATGGATCTAAGACAGTCATTATAGTCTGACTGGATTTCCAAAATGTAAGGCCCCTCCCCAAAGGAAAATCGTACTGATTTGAGAGGGACAGTCTTGTAACTTGTAAGATGTGAAAAGAATAAAACAAAAAAAGGGCATAAATGGTCAGTGGAGAGATGTCACTGAAGGATGGATGCCACAGTCAGTCGTACTCAAGATAATAATAAGTGATCTAGAGAAGGGAGTAAATAGGGAGGTGACAAAGTTGGAGTTGGTGACAATATTGTGTTCCTCTAAAGCAGTTGAGTAGCAGTAGTAAAGTTGTAAAGAAAAGGAGTGACTGCAAGAAATTGCAGAAGGACCTTGTAATATTGACTGCATAAGCTGTGAGTTGAAAAGGAAAACTGAATTTTGATTAATGTAAAATAAAACGTAAGTGGGAAAAGAGGTGATTGAGGGAGGACCTGAAGGAGACAACTTACTTATTCATCAATCAACACAGGTGTCTTGACATTCTTTTTCTGTTTCAAATCTATTGTTGGTTCCATCACAACCTCCATACCAGAACTGGCCACAAGAATTGCCATTCTTGTCATAATACCATTTCATCACGTAGTCCCAACAATCCCCTGGTTTCATAGGTTCCAAGCACCTTGGATCTGAAAGTGCACCAGTAAAAGTTAGCTTGGATTCTGGGGTAAGTTATGTTATCTTAGAAGTGCCTCCTTCAGTAAGAAAAGCATCCCTTCTTTTTCTTTCTTGTAGTGCCTAGCCAAATTCCATTTCCATTAATGACTTACCTGAACAGGCCTAAAAAAATACAGGACCAGTTGGAAATAAGACTGCCTAAATCTTCATGCAAGAATCAAGGTGCCATTTAAATACCTAAGCATGCAGTTGGTACACAAGGGTATCATTTGAGGCTGAAAATCTGGCTCTGACTGTGTGTAGTGTCTGTAGACAGAGCACCCAGAAATACCAAAAGTAATAAAATATAAATTATATTGGAAGAGGGAGTGGGGTTTGCTCATCATTTTTTTTGGTACAGACTTGCTACCCGGTATCTGCAGGCAGTATTTATTACTCACTTTTTTGGGTTGTTGCTACCTGTGTTTGCAACACAGCTGGCTGGTGATCTTCAGCAGCAGTTCCACCAAACAAAGGACTGACAGCTGTACTCAGGGGCCTGATTTCAGACATGTTATAAACTGGGGGAAGTATCGATTCTCCGTGAGCAGAGGAGGTCACAGTGTGGTCCTGAGCAGCTGGCAGAGGCTCAGTGTATCTGGATTGCGATGGACTATGCTGCAAAAGGAGTCAAAATCTTAAAATTCTGTCTGGGCTCAGATGCCATGAGAAAAAAACCTGATAGAATTATGCAGGAAACTTTTGCTAAACAATGTGTGAAAAAATACTATTAACAGCAGGTCAGTTTGGACCTTCTTCTAATGATTACTCAGTATGGAACCATAGTTTTCTGACAATGAGAGCATAATGAAAAGGCAAAGTAATGCCCTCAATTTAGTCACTAAGCTGAATTCATTCAATTTAAGCAAAATTCCCATCACTACTTAGTCTGTAATACTAATAAAACAAAAAATGGAAGGAATTTTTTGATAAATCAGTGCTGCTTAACATGTAGTACACTCATCTAGCATGATTTGACATCTTCGATCTGTCCTACTTCTGGCTAACAGCCACCTACTAATCATTAGAATTTTAGAATTTACCTTGATAGAAGTGTTAAGCAGTCAACCCTGCTCTTCAAATTGCAACTATTGTAAGAAAATTTGCCTCTCTAATATTTTAGTATATTCAAGAAGATTTGCAAGGTTTGTACAGTATAGTACAAATAACTGCCTTTATCAGACATTGATTACCCACTGGGAACAGAAAGGAACTCAATACTACTCAATATCCTCTCATTTAGAGGCCACTACTGACAAAGTCAGTTTAAGAAAACTCTTCAGAGTCATTGGAACTCAGTCTAGGTGAAATGTAAAGGTGCAGACAATTCATCCAATCCTTAAATTTTGCATTTCTTTTCTAAGTCTACAAAAAAGACTGTGTTTATATATGATAGTAATTCAACAGTTTGAAGATTTAACTATAGCCACAGCCAGACAGAATCAAGTGTGTGAACATCTAATCCTATCCAATATATCTAAGAACCTCCCTAAGAATCCTTTCTGATTCTTATCACATGCTTCATAAAGCCAGCATCTATCTAGGTTTACTTTTATTTTTCTTAATAATACAGAATGTCAAAACTGACCCTCAGTGTCCCACAGATCTGTCTAGAGGTATTACAAACCCAAAACCTAAATCAATCACACCTACCAAAGGAGCTCTTATTCTTAGAAATTAACCTGCATTTTGAAAGTGAACTATTTAATTATGAATGATATTATATAAACAAAACCACAAGGATTAATAGGGGATAATCCATTGACTCCTCCACAGTAAGTCACTAATATTTAATTATCTCTAATCTGCATTCAATTAATATTTTAATACCAGTATCATGGTCTGCTATATCCATTCCATGCAGCTACAGAACACATCAAATATTTCAACCAGTTTATCCATCTGGTTATAAGGGCAAGCAAAGCTCAATTTTTATCATCGACTACTTTAGGCAAAGCAATAAAAACACCCTAAAGAGTTAGTGCTGATCTACTGCAAAGGTGACAAATATCCTAACCCAATACTCTAACAGTGGCTGAAAAATACCTGAGACCTAATAATGGAACTAAGGTGATACACACCTGCAGAAAATATTATCTATTGCATTTAAGCTCTCCCTGTCCTATCTGTCTGTGCAGCAGCACTGTTTTGGAGGGCAGAACCTCAGTGCAGCTCAGGAGAAATTTAAAGCTGGAGAACCAAGAGTAAAAAATAAGGAGCCCTAGAAGTACAGCCCAAGGTGGAAAGTGAAACAACACCAAAGGCTTAATAACTTGGAAATTTGGCTGGGAACAACCTGAAAAGTGCATGACCACGACAAGAAGCATTGTACTAACAATCAGCTTGCACATAAATAAATGTCTTATCCACTGTGCACCTGCCTCAACAGAAATATAAGAGTTTTAACTCACTTCTGAGGTTAATAAGACCTACAAAAAGTGTGAGGACTGTTAGCACTTATTGCAACCAAGAGGCAGTATTACCCTATTTCTTTTGTAAGCATTTGTTCTCAACAAAAAAGTTCACTCTAACTTTAAAAGTTTTTTCCAAACACTCTGGTCTAGTCAAATGACATGTTATTTGCATATTAAAAGGTGAGTGGTGAAATAAAGATGGTGAAATTTGAATTCAAATAAAGACACACATATTTTAAAAAAATTTGATAACCATACTTCTTTACTCACTGGGTAACCAATTCCTTCTGTAGGCAGCACATCAGTCTCGGAAGTGGTCTTTTTAGGTAACTGGCTATTAGCATCTTCCCTGGGAATTTCAGATTCCAGACTTGGAGATGGAGACAAAACACTGTAATTTCTGGTGTAGACTGCAGACTCATTCTCACAGATTTTTGTGATCAGTTTATTTTCAAGAGCTGAAAAGATTAATGAATTGATGACATTTTTTAATAGTAATCAAAAGAAGTCACAATGATTCAGCATGAGCTCTTAGTGCAGTATTAACCCTAAATCTTTAACCACAGCGACTTGCGAAACACCGTCTTTCATAGTGATGTCAAAATGCAAATGACAAGTAATAAAGTAACACAGTCTCTGAATTATTTTATTTTAATGCCATGTTGTTATTTTACGAAGAAACAGATGAAAAATGAGAATGAAGGAAAGAAAGTGTTTACGTGTAAGGAAGAAAAAGAAAATCTGGGCAACAGTTTTCTACTTATTTGCAAAAACAAAAAACACTAGTGAATGGGAATATTTTTATATTGAATGCTGGAGCCTGAGTCAGAACCCTAAGATTAATGCCAATGGAACCAGAACCTTAGCTTGGATTCTTCTTAATGCTTTAAATCCAGACTTCATTCACAGTCTCAGCATAGCAAAATAAGTTTATGCTCAGGAAAAGTATAGGCTGGTCTACAGTTAGTCTAGATCAACGTACTTTTTCTTTCATGGGTCATTATAGATTTCCTCTGGATTTGCTCCTGATTTCACCTGTAGCCACAGAATTTTTTCAAGCCACATACACTGATATATACAATGTTTATCATATCCCATTCCCTCATGTGTTGCTCCACCATTTTTTCCCTGGAATCAGGGCAAAAGCATAGGTTTCCCTATGGCTTTCAGAAAAAACTAAAAAAATGAAAGAGTGCATGTAAGAGAGAGTGGAGGGATTCCAAGACTGACAAGACCCAAAAGAAAGAGATATAGAAAGTCTGAGATGTTACGACAAGGTGGAAGGAAATCTACATCTCTCGAGGATGAAACTATGGCCAAGCACAAAAGGACTATGAAGAAAGGCTGATGCAATCTCTCACAAAAGAGGAGTATCCCAAAGAAGACCTGGGCTTAGAAAACTGATGTTCATTGTGGTTAATTGTTTCTGCAAAAGGCAAAAATTTGGCAAAGGTTTCATTTGGCCAAAGATGATGCGAAACAAAAGCAAGCTTTATCCAACAGAGAAATAAAAGCTGCCACTCAGCACGCTGCCTTGCCTGGCCATGGGAGAGGCCAAACTCCCTTACATGCTTATTTCAAGTTTCCTCTTAATGAAATAGTTTCTTTTACCTGAAAGTGTTACGAAGTCGTCTATCTGGTAAACATGCTCTTCATCAGGGTCTGTTGCGATGAGCTGCATTTCTTTCACAAAATCGTCATAATGAAGATCAGTCCTTTGAACAATCCCAATGACAAATATCTCAATATTTGTAGCATGGGCCTCTCTTACTACAGTGTCCAGTTGTACTTTATCACGACTGTCCGCTTGTCCATCTGTTATGACAACAGCCACCTTCCTTATTGCCGGGCGCGCTGCCTGGAATAAATGAACGGCTTCTTGGATAGCAGAAGCTGTGTATGTGCCTTCTCCTAAGTAGGGCATCTTGTCAACAGCAGATTTCAGGTATTCTTTGCTTGTGTATTGCTTCAGAGAAGACACCAGGTCCACTTTGTGGCTGAAGTTGATAACGCCAATGCGGGTTGCAGCATGGCTGGCTGAAACCTTGTCAATAAATGTTTTCATAAAGGTTTTGATAATATTGAAGTTATCTGGTCCAACACTTTCTGAACTGTCAATGACGAATACTAGTTCCAGTGGCATTACTCTACATTTGATACCACAACCTAGAAAATACCCATTTCAGACATTTCATGAGAAACCACCTTCAAAAAATGAACGGAACTCATACATCAGATTTACAGTCAGTTAAAACTCAGTTGATAAATTAATTTCTGGTTACCGGTACTGATCACAGAAACAGAGCTGGACCAAATTACTTAGCTCTGGCAACATAGAGAGCATCATTTTCATGTCAGTGGTATCCTGACACACAAACATGCAGAGGAAATATCCATTCAGTGAATATATATTCACTGTGTTTTATCAGAACTACTTTTTCCCACATTGTAATGCTTACCACATATTTCATTGATAAGTCTGATAACGTCTTCTCTCTGAAAAAGAGTAATATTTTGTTGTATGTTCTAGTGTTAAGAATGCTGAAATATTTATCTATTTACAGAAATGGAGACAATGCAGTATCTCATTAAGAGCCTTGTGTAAGATCACATAACCTTTAAATATTTTCCCCAGATAAACTACTATTGCTTCAAATAATTTATTTACGTACTTACCGAAAGACCAGGTTCACCTTTCCTTCCCCCAATTCCCTGAAAGCATGTAGAGTGATATAATTAATAATTTGCTTAGTTTCTATTGTGTAAATTTAAGTAACATGAAAATGTGTTTTACCTTTGGCCCTGGAGGTCCTGGGTCTCCAATCTCTCCTTTGGCACCTTTGCTCCCTGGATCACCTTTATCTCCATAGTCTCCCTAATTTAAAACAACTGTATTAAATACAGCCATAGCTCCAGTTTTGTTGATTGTCAGAGTTGGAAGTAAGGGTCAATGACCTTTAAAGATAAATTTTCTGGCTTTTTTTGGCTTGTTTTTTTTTTATTAATGGTTTATCTTGTATGTATTATAAGGAGAATATCTGAAAGCAGGCATTCAGAGAAAGCAAAATGGACAGTAAGAGCATCTTTGAGAAATTTCTATGAACACTTACTTTAGTTCTGGAGGGAGAGTAAAGACAGATGTCTTTATGTAGATGTCAAGAATGTATAATATTTACTGTTCCTTGATTCTCTTGAACTCTAAAACCATGGTTATACTGGACCTATGCTAATTTAGACTTATGGAGAGATATAACTGCCTCAGATCAGCCACTGTGCTGGAACTCTGCATAAAAGCCAAATGAAAACCTGGGAGCTTTCAAAGGACAAAGGAAGAGGCATGCTTGGACTGTTACATCCATTGGAAAACACGTTTCACATTCAGAAGCAATTCTGCATTTTTCCCCTCAACTGACTAGACCTTTTGACTTCCAAAAGTGAAAGGATTCAACATTATGAGACAATTTTCATATAATGCAGGTATAAAATATATTGTAAATAAGATTCAGGTTCTAAATCAGACATTTTTTTCAAGAAGAAGATGGTGCAGAACAGTTTTTTTACTTCTCTCTGGAAATTACTAACCAGCTTACATTTCACTTGAAATTTTAAAGCTTATGAATTTGTCTAGATTACTGGCCATTTTGATATTATTCCTCATTATTACCCAGCCAATGGAATCACACTGGTAACTCCTGTGTTACAGCCTTCACTGTGGTGATTGTTACCAGTTTTAAAAAACCCTTTTGACTCCCTCAGTCTGATTCTGATCTTATTCAAACTGGTGTAAATCTGAAAATTGTACATAGCTCCTCCACAGCATTAAGAAAACCAGTTTCAACTAAGTAAGGTCTTGGAAGACAATTCCTATTCTATTTCACGAAGTCATAATATCCAGCAAAGGATATTACTTTCCATTATCTGTCAATGAATTGAATCTAATGTCATCAAAGTTAATGTCAGCACTAATAATAATGGGAAAGCAAATATGATTTGCTGACTGTGGTGGTGGTGATACTTTCTTACACTCAAATATACTAAAACCTGATCTTTTTGGTACATATGTAAAATTCCTGTTGAACTAAACCATTCCTTTTCATATGTGACAAGTCTGCTATATTAATAGCAAACAGAAAAGTTTGCTTGGAGAAAAGTCACTTGGAGAGATTTACACTGGGTCACAAAATTAGTCAATATACAAGACAAATATGAAGATCAGTGAAAATATTGCAGTTATTATTACAGTATGTGGCATTTGGAATGTGACTGAAAACAGAACTAGAAGGCAGAAATTTAAATCTGTGTGAAAGAGCTTGATATTCACATGAAAGCTCCTAAGCTGTTAGATGCGAACAGCTAAGTGTAGGAAATTCTCACAATTTTTATAACAATCAGGAAGTTATTCAGTAAGGAAAGATTCAAGCTTGGGCTTCAACCATTGTAGAAAAAAACAAGTCAAATAAAACAAAGCCCTTAAATGACATTAATCGTAAAGCAATTCCTTTTTTTGTCAAAGCCTGGCAAATCAAAGGGCATTTTGTAATACCCAAAAAATATGAAAAATAACTGAATACATAATTTTAATAACTTAGAATTATTCTACTAACAGGTATGACCTCGTTCTAGAGCCTACTTTGTAATCTGATCCTTAATGACCATTGGGATTTTCACAGACTTCAAAGCTGACCATGAGTAGTAGGTACCTACCTTGCCAGCTAAACAAGGTAATGTCTTTGCCTTCTGTTTCTCTTCAAAGACCTGTCACACCAAATAACCAATAAAGGAAGAAAACCCCTTTTTGTTTCCTTACTGTAAACTTAGGATTTACCTTTTGTCCACGAAGGCCAGGTCCTATCGATCCCTTTGGTCCAGGAAAACCTTTATTTCCTTTTTCTCCCTGAACAGAATATGAAACTTAATTTAACTGAAAATTAATGTAAAATCTATGCTGTTCTCTATTCACTTTAGAACACTCTGCATCATAGAGAAAGACAGATATTTGTACTATGGGATGAAGCACACAATTTTCAAGACAAAAGTGGTCTAAGGCTGGTGAAATAAGCAATTGGCTATGATTCAGAACATACATGAGAACCTTATAAATTATATAATGAAGAATTTATTCCTGATCAATTAAACGAAAATTTGTCATTCCACTGAAAGAGATGAAAGACAAAAGTAACCTCTCAGAGGCTCAGATATTTATTCATCCTATTATTCATCCTATCTACAAGCAGTAAAATGAGGTCCAAACCAAAGTTTCTCTAAAAATACACATTCATGATCTCACCAGGGTAAACTTAATTTTTCTGATCTTAAGTAAATAAGAAGACATCTCCACTCTTCACAGTGTGGAAAGCAGAAAACCTTTCTGCTGATACTTCAATAGAGAGTATCAGTCCAGTTACAAAGCCCAAAACTGTTTATAAGGATTGTCACACATGCCCTGCTGCATGTACTTTGACTTAAAAAGCGTGTCCATGCTAGCAGTGTGGGCATACAATGTTATAAAACACAGCTGTTACATACACACAAAGAAGACAATTATTCATAGCTTCTGGATTCCAGAAACTTTCTTGCTTTATTTAATAGGGTAACACAAATATTTTTTACAGATCAACTGCTGTATGCATTTTAAACACAGCTAGAAGTGATTATATTTCCTGGTACATAAATGCTTCACCATAATTCACATTACATATATAATTCATGTAACAGCAGTGCCTGGTGCAGATACCAAAACCAGCTCCAGAGAATGTCAATGAGATCAGGAGCAGTTACCATGTATCAAACCTAACCATGAGGTGCAAGTACAGGGTTAGTCAGTTCTATTTTTCAGTCAAGAGCTTTCACTGTCCCTCTAAAGCATCTTTTACTGATATTTGTATTGCTGCTCACAAATGGGTCTAAAGGGGTCATATTGCTCATAAGGGACAGAGAAACACAAAAATGTTTCCAAGTTTAGCCAGCCTTCACCTAAGGTGCACCAGTGCAGCAGGACTGATCACTGAGTATTCCTGCTGTGCTGGATAGGGGCTCATGGATTTCTGCAGGCAGAGAAACAGTTGCACAGCACACAGCTAAGCCAACCTTCTCTTCCTTGTACTAAGGGCTTCTGGCTCCCATGAGTTGGGAATTCACCAGGAGTCAGACAATGAGATGCAGCTCCTCAAAGACACAGTGTACTACAAGTCATGTCCATGGATGGTTTTCCCTGTCCAAATTCCAGATCTGACTGAGATCCTGCTGAGAGGACGGCTTCCGCTTGCACATGGGTGCATTGTACTCTTGCCCTGTGCTAGGGAAAGGTATCCAAGGCACTCCACCGTTCACATCTCCACTGGAGCACTGCTCTTATAGCCTTGCCCTCTGGGTGCCTCTTGGTCTACTAGCCCCAACTTGGGGAATTAAATGCTCTGCTTGCCACCAGGGCTACCTATCTCCAACCTGCTAATTAGTAGCCTCTTGCCTCTGTAAGCAGAACTTCCCCTCTCCCCAGTTTCTTACAGCAGCAGCAATTCAGACACTATTATGTAGACGTTGGAGGCTGGAAAACAGAGGATGTATCACGTTACATAGCTGATCCACTAGGGAGATTTCCCGTAAATAGGAAATACTCCTAAGGTAATGGGATGTACAAGGCAATTCATTTATTTCTGTTATAGGAACTCACAGTGGCTAGTTAATCTAATTTCCTGCTTTTTAGCAGGATTGTGCTTCTTGGGGCCCTCATTTAGGTATTAATGCAAACGGCTTTTAAACATAGTGAAATAGTGTGCCAGTTTGTTTCAAGGCTTGCTGTTCAGCACTGGGAAGGACTATCCCTCCCTCCTGGGTCATCACACAGCTTCCTGGTTAACACCTCTGCAGGTCTGCAGAGCACATGCATATGAACCAAAATCAGGATATGCTGTGTATTCCAGTGGTCATTCACTAGTGATAAATGTCAGACCAAACAAAACCAGATTTATTGCTGCCATTTGTTACTGCCCATTTGATATTGTTAGGATGATGTTCAGGCAATGAAAACTGAATGAGACCTACTGGACTAAGTAAATTCATACCCATACAGCTGACATTTCTCACAAGCACACGTGAGTTTCATCCTTTAAAACATCAACTGTGGAATCAAATCCTGCTTCCTCTACTTGTGCAACAAGTATCAATCAACACTAGAAGGGTTTATCATAGATTCCATAACAGTACATTTAGTAAAACCCAGTAAGTGTGCTGTATTAATTTAAAAATATTTATGGCTTTGACAGTTCAATCCATGTACATAATTAAATTCAAACCTGAGCACCAGTATTACCAAAATGAACTGAATGCAGATCTGAGAATGTCTAGACTGTGGTTTTGAAAGGGAACAAAGCATAAAAAAAGATCTGTGAATATAGCTATCAACATAAAATAACTTGAAAACCAACTCATTTTTGGCATTCCATTCTTACCATATGCAGACCGAGATCTCTCTCTATATAAAAAAAAATACTTGGAGTAATATTGATAGCTCAAATGCAGGAGTAGAGTAGCTTTAATCTGATGAAGAGTGGCCAAAAAGAATGAAGTTTGACATGTGAAGAGATAGAAGGACAAAATAGACAGACAGAAGATCAACAAGCATTAGTGTGTGGACAAAACTGGTGCTACCAGAGCAAGTCAGTGGCAAAAGTGGCTCAGAAATAAGCTGTTCCCAAGCATGATATAAAAATAATCATAATTTTAAAAAGCAACTGTTAAGGGAAGAATATAGAAATGGCAAGACCAATTGTACCTACACCGCTCATGGAATGCTACAAAAACAATGGAAGATGAGTTTGACCCACCGTATCATCACAGTTTTGTTTTCAAGCCCAAAGACATTTCATAACCAGGACACATTACTTTCCAACATCCCTAAATTCCACATCCTTGCATTAGAAACACACCTTTGTTTGACAGTGTGTCAGTGAACTGCATTCTTCCACTGGAAAGCCTCCATAATGAAACTGAGTTCCCTACACTTGTAAAACATGCTTTAGATATTTATTCATAGCAGTGCAAACATAACATCCAGACACACATCTGTGTGTATCTAAATACACAGAGAGAGAGAGACAGGAAAAGAGAGAGAAAGAGAGAGGTGTATAAGTGCACACAAAGCATATTCTGGGTAACCCTTATCTTCTCACAGGAACAGAAAAATACTGTGTAATCTCTGCATTTTTTAATATATCATAATTTTTGTCTAGAATGGCAATTGTGCTTTTATAATTTACATTGCATACCCGTAGAATTAACAAAGATATATTCCAAATATTAGATTCTGGAAACACAGCAGAAATTGTTATTAAAGGCAGACAGGATAGAGTTTTCCTATACCATAAAGCAACACAGAGATGGCAAGAATTTTTCTGGTTTTCACAAGAATAGAGCAAAGAGTCTGCAGAGATTCAGCAAACAAAGGAAGAAGAGAAAAGAAAATACAGAGGTTTTTTATGTCCTCACACTAAAATATGTATTAGCTTTGTGATTACTGATAACAATTAATACAGAGCCAAACTGCAAACAGATCAGAACAAAGGTCTAGACAGTCATGACTCTCAGCCATATAGAGATCTCTGTCTAAGAAAGTCTGGAAACAAAATAAATCAGAACCCATAAAAGGGAAATAGAAAGAACATAATAATATACATAAGAACATACAATAAGGGAAAAAGAAAGAACATAATAAAGTATGTTTTTAAGCTATGAAACACCTCACAGAGAAAAAAAAAAAGGAAAAGCCCTCTACAGACTAAAACCAGAAATGATGGAATGCAAATATAAAAATGGAAGACGTTGAAGATGTAATCAAAGAAGTCCTGAACAAAATAAATTCCAAAGGCATCTGTGCTTTTCTGGTAAAGCTTGTATGAAGTAATTCCACAGTGAACCAAAGAAAGATGCTCCTCTGAATCATTTTGCAAACAACATACATTTTCACAAATTTGTTTGTTTGTTTGTTTCACAATGTCACTGTTTGCCAATGAAGACCTGTTTGCCAGAGAATTCCCTCATGGCTTTAGTATCTACAGCCAACAATCACAGCATAGAGAGGCACCTTTTCTAACCCAACCAGAACATTGCTCTTTTTACTGAATCACTAGTTGACCACTTAGAGTTGGAGACCTGAGCACAATACTCTTGATCCAGGGAAATATTCAATCATATGCTCAATTTTAAGCACACTGATTTAAAGAAAACAGGAGAAACTTGGGTTGTTCTCCACTGGAGCCTCCAGTTTTAATAATTTTTCCACACATTTATGACAAGGCAATTTAACAACTGAATGCCCAGAATACGTTGTCATGTTTGTGTTTCTCCTTTTAAGGAGAGAAGCTGTGGCTGGTACTGGGTGAGTAAAAACCCAATTAAGAGTATATGGGACACTGCCTAATTTCATTTATATTTCTACATGTCTTGTTTAACCTATTTTGCTACTGTAGATCTCCATTACTGCCTTTTACAAGTGCTACCCAGAGAAAACCACAGATCTAAGTAAATCAATAAGATATGGCAGAGATAAGTCTTTTTTCTCCAGGTTAAATATATTTTTAATGACAAGAACAATAGAGCAATTGGGTGCAAATGATACTGAAAACACAGCAAACAAAGTAAATATTGCATAGCTCATGAATAAGAAACTTAAACATAAAATTAATATTTGCAGGAGTTCACTGATTTGGTGGCAAAGATGGAAAAGAGACAATGAATCTCTTTAAGAAACAGTTCTAGAAGAAACTGAACAGATAGCACATTACCTTGTCTCCTTGTATGCTGATGCCAGCGGGGCCGGGTGGGCCAGGCAAGCCTTTACGTCCCATAATACCCTATAACAGTCAGTCAGGCAAAAAAAGAAGGATTAGGAGGCAAACTCCTGGTAACACTAAGGAAATAATCCCAAAGTCACTGCAAGCAAAAAAGTAAAACCATGTCAAAGACTCTAGTTCTGATTCTTCTTTGGTTTATGATTTCTCACTGTGGTAATTATCCTTGGCAAATTCTCAGGAAAGCCAAGGAACAATTAATCTGGAAATAATTAAAGAATAAAATTTACTCATACAACAGTATGATATTTTCCTCATTTTTCCCCACACAGAAGACAACAGAAACTATGTTTACAGAACAGCTTCATGCAATCACTCCACCAAAGGGAGGCAGAACAGCGGAGGCACAAAGGCACAAAGGACCAGAGCAATAAAACCTAGTGTAAGTAAACCTGATAGGTATGTTAGTTCTTGGGCACCATGGGCATATGCCAAGCCCTGTGGTGCCACAGTCTCTAGGAGCACCAGTCATAAGGAAAATCATAAGTGAGAGGGGAAGAGAGAAAAGCCAAAGCAGCACATGCTGATTGGTATCAATACAGCCAAAATCAGGTAGAGCCCTTGTGCTTTGCAGTCAGGCTAACCTAACATTTCAAAGTGACAAAGTGAAGTATATCCTTCCGATTACACGAAAACTAAATTATTGATTTTCTTTTTTTTTCTTTATTTTTAGTTGACAAAGTTTTCAAAATTTGATCAAGCTTCATAAAAGTTTCTGTCAGCTTCAGGCTGGACTTTTGGTTACTATCTTATAATAAATAATCACTGTGCTCCAATACAGTAAGTGGAAATCATTCAGAGATATGTATATTACCTATAGTTTGCATATGTTGAATATTTAGGCAAAAGTACAAGAAAACTTGGTCACCATGAAATAGAAATTTATAGTTCTAAATATTTAACTTCTAGATATTAGTGATGTTTGAAAAGTCCTCATTATCATCTGTGCAGACAAAAAATTTGTCACAAGCTTTCACAAAATCTCTTGTGAAAAATACTGGTTATACACATATATATATGTATATATGTGTGTATGTATGTATGTATATAACATAAGCAGGAATTCTCACAAAATGTTGTGCCAGATAGTTTCTCTCAAGACCTATATCATAGAATTGCTTGGGTTGGAAGGGATCTAGTTCTAATCCCCCTGCCATGGGCAAGGATACCTTTCACTCGACCAGGTTGCTCAGAGCCCCATCCAACATGGCCTTGAACACTTCCACGGATGTGGTATCCACAGCTTCTCTGGGCAACTGCTCCAGTGCCTCACCACCCTCACACTAAAGAATTTCTTCCTAATATTGAATCTAAACCTGCCCTCTTTCAGTGTGAAGCCATCCCCCTTGTCCTGTCACTATGTGCCCCTGTAAATAGTCCATTTCCATCTTTCTTGCAGGCTCCCTTCAGGTACTGGAAGGCAGCAATTAAGTCACCCCTGTAGAGGCCCAAATAAGTTAACTTTAGTTGCAGCGGGGATTGTGGTGGTGCATCCCCCCTGCCCCAGGCTGCACTAGGATGTAAGAAATGCTCATTAGACCTCAGCCTTGATGAACTGCACTTGGACGAAGCCCCTCTTGAGCTTATCAGAAATGTTGTCTGTTCCCAGGAACTAACAGGTGTCTAATGAGCTCCTGTTTTTTAACAAACAGGCTTGGAAACTTATCTTTCTTGCCTGAATAAGAACCCAAGTGGAATATTTTTGTTACTGAACCTTCAAAGAAAGTTACAGACTCGAATTGTGGCCAGGATGGAAAATCACTATGACTAAAGCCCACTCTCTTGTGACCCTATAAACAGCGGCCCAAGGTGAGAGCCCTTTCAGCTCTTGATTCCCACAAGGTAAGCAGGTAATTGTATGTCTCAAACACTGATGGCTGTGGAGCCAGCCAAGCATTGGTGGTAACAACAGACAAGAATTGTTGATAATAACCAAGGACTACTGGTATTAAAGCACTGTGAGAAAGCGTAGGTCATGTCAACCACGAAGCCTTCTCTTTGCCTGGCTGAACAATCCCAGTTCTCTCAGCCTTTCCTCACAGGAGAGGGACTAAACACATGTCCTCACCTTTGAAAATAAAATATTATTTCCCCACAGAGAATACATTTTTCATTCTCAAAGGCTTTGTGGAAAGAGCACATAGTGTCACACATTTGTAGGATTTTCACAGTCCAAACTTGAAACAGGCTATGCCAGTATGATTTACCAAGGTACTGGAATTGCTGCAGCTTTCAGAAAGCAAGGTAAAATCAGATACATCCTGGAAAGGTATTCACACTCTGTCGCCTATTGCATATCTGGAGTTGGTAATAGCACTGTTTCTTGATTCAGATACTAGTTTATACAAAATGGCAGTGGAGGGTTCTGTACTCTCTGCTATTATATGGAAAGTTACAAAGGTGTATCTATTTTTAAATTATATGGAAGTGGAGAAATATACACAATGTTTCTCCTCATCACCTTTGTAAAAATAATTGATGGATAAACCTGTAATAAGGAAATCCAGGCAAGTACTGAATGTCTTTTCTTATCAGCATGTCTTTTTTTTATTATAAATCACTTTAGTGCAGGGAGAAAAAACTGCCCACATGTTGCACGCTGGTTGCTTATAGAATTAACTTTTTGTTTTCATATTTCTTTCCTAATGGTTTTACTAACAAAATTAATTGGATTTAATTTGATTGAGCAAAAATTGCAAACATAAAATTCACATTTAACATATTTCCAGCGCAAAAGAATATCTTGAAAACAGGATAGATACAAGCAGAAGAAATACATCATTTAACTAATTTACCATCCTGATAGCTCTGCTCAATCTCCAGATGTAATCTCATAAAGTTTAGTTGCAAATGCAATTTTCATCCCATTAGTATTCTTCCTAATCCAGTTGGTAGAAGAGTATGGTTAGTGACTACGTTTATATGCTTGATTTCTCCTGGAGTTGCACCAATGTAAATCAGTAACTGATGAAGATCATTTGGTGTCTGAGAGATGAGGGTCTGGCAGCCAGCATCACAAAAGAGCCCAAAAACTTCAACATGGCATCATACCAACCTTGGGACCCATGCTTCCCAATCCTGGTGGCCCCCGGGGCCCAGGAAGGCCTCTAATTCCACGGTCTCCCTGAAAATAGTCACAGAAATGTCAGTCATCACCTAGTAAATGTCACATCTTTCATCCACTTATGAAGCAGTCAAACTACTGAGTTTAAAAACCAAGCCAAACAAATGCTACATAAATAAACAGCTGCTTTACAGATGGGTATATATTTTTAAAAAAGCCCAAAATACAGGCATCCACATAATTTAAGGTCTAGGTGAAGAACATTATTTCCCAAGCAAAGGTCCATGTGATCAAAATCACCAACAGAATTAGCATGCTACTTTTCAGGCTTATCAGCTACAAAAAAAAAAAAAAANAAAAAAAAAAAAAAAATTTGGAACCACCACCCTTTTCCCATCATATTTTGCAGGGGCTTACCAGGATGGACAGGGAGCTTAACAGTGGCACCATGATCATGGCCTTTTACTAATACTGTGCTTGTTCTGACACTAGAGACATTTAATTTCCAGAACTGCCAAATCTAGGCATTTATGAAAACTAAATGAATTTCAATAGCATCAATACAGAAGAATAAAAAGAATAGCCCCCTGGTTTTTAAAAAAGCCTTAATGTACATACATTTAGCTTGATTTCTGAAGGAAATGAGGTTTAAGTGATACTCTGCCTGTGCTTCTGCTTGTCTGTGTTGATTCTCTTTTTTTCTTCCAGTATATTTTGAATTTACCAGTTCATTTCAGGCAAATTAATCAGAAATGTACGGGCCTTGACCATATTAATTTTCAGCAGTTTTGGTGATAGTTGGAGGTCAGGCAATGGAGAGACATTCAATTCATGCTTTTACCGAAGAACAAAGGAAACCCAGAGGGGACTCATCCTTTAACCACCAGGCAGAGAAAAGGCAGCAGCTGTCTGGCTGGGGAAAAAGGAGTATAACAGAGCCTGGTGCTACCCCTCGTGCTGCAGACAAGCCCAGTGAAGGGGATGGGGAGTCAGGGGACACTAGTGATAGGGGGAATGCACAGGGACAGATGAGGCAGTTTTGTTTTCCTCAAACCATGATTGTACAAATGAGGGAATAGGCACACATTCAGCACATGATTACTACAAAACTTCCGTTCATTCCTCGAAAAGAAAAAAGAAGTCTATAACTGATAAGTTAGAGATGCAGAATATTCTGAATCAGGTTTAGCTCGATATTCCTAAACCTATTCCTGTGCAGGCAAGTGCAAAAGAAAGAAATGCACTGAGAAGCTATTGATCATCTCATATATCAATAACAGAGCAGAAGAAATTGTATTTCTTGACAAAATGAAAAAGAAATCATTATAAAAACTCTTAATTGTACTTATTTTTGCACTTGGAAAAGCTGTAGAAAGGGCTGTGCCTGCAGAGGGAGCATTCGATCTAGGAGAGAGGTGCAAATATAAATCACAAATCACAGATGTCACTTGAGTTGTGGTAGGTGAAATGAAACAACATATCAAACAGATTAAAAAGGAAAAACAAACAGAATATTCTACAGATTTTCTTTACATTCTGGGAGGAATGTGTGTAGTCATTATAGTGACTGCTTTTAGGTGAAATTCCCAAGATTCAGTCTCTAGCAAGACATCACTCCAATCTGTGTTTTTTATCTATGGCTGTGATACCCTCATGCTAAGTCCCAAAATATGTGCTAGTTATGCAAACATACTAGGGCCCAAACTATGCTCAGGTTTGAGGGATTTGGAGAGATGGGAGCCTGATTACAAAGGCTAAGGCTTAGACTAAGCTTATAATGCTCTCCTTCCTGATGTAACATTTGGCTTTTGAATTCAATTTCCTGTTTCAAAACACTGGAGACTGGCCAGTTTGAGTCAGGACACAGGCATGGCACTTGGATGCTCTTAACTTTAAATTGCTGTGTCAAGGTGATTGGGTTAAACTAAGTGCCATGTTCAGCTGGGAGAAAATGTTTCCCTCAGATGACCTAAGGCTTTTATATCAGACCTTCCTTGCAATGCAAAGAGCCAAGACATTGGCCATCTTCCTATCTAGTATCACCTATTATCAAAGGAATATTTATTTGTCCTCAATGTCCCCACAGCCATAACACAATCTTAAGCTGTTTGTAGGACAACTCCTCGTGAGCAGAAGTTGTGCAGAGCAGAGAAAGCTTTCCCTGCCCAAGCCTCCCTCTGAAATCTGCCAGAGATGCCAGAGCTAAGACATATAGATATTGCATTAAAATGTATTTTGTAGGAGATCCTGGGATGCTGTGGCCAGCGAAACAGCTCATGAGCTGCTGTGATGGAAACTGAATGGGAGGTTATCAAATCTAAATGATTCCTTATGGCCCAGTATTCAGTGTACCTACAACCTGCTCTTAGACCAGCCCTGACCAAAAAGAGCCTAAAGGGTGACCTGAAGTCATCTGCCTCTTCCTCCCATGGGTAACACATTTGTCCACAGGGTCGTTGCAGGTGAAGGATTGAATTTTAGCCTCACATACTTAGTTAATACCAGATGTCTCATTGAAAAGCTCTTTTGTAGAGCTTTATAGTAATCCTCACAGTTTCTGTATTTCTTGGCTTAAAGAAAAAGACTTTTGGTTTATGAGGTTGTGAAGTAGAGCAGTTCTTTTTTCTAAAGTGTCATACTAAACTGTCCTTCAGGGAATTCAGGTCAAAACCAATGAATACTGTTCTTTGATGAGGTCTAATTTATTTCCTGTATTGTCCTTGTAGACAAGCTTGTCACCATCAGCAAAACAGTAAACTAGAGAAACACCACTAAAGAAAGAAATAAAGAGCTGAGTCAAGACACTGTAAAGTGTGGGAGTCCAATGTATATTCTGTACCTTTCATTCAAGAAAAAACACATTAAATGACCTAATGGTCAACTGAAAAGTAAATCTTGGATTTCCCAATATATATAAGTCATTTGCCATGAAGCATATATAGTCAATACTGAAACATACAGCAGACACCGCAATACTCTCTTCAGTGAGAGCTAATGGATATAACAGTATTTGTAACAACAACGTATTTTAGAAAAAAGATATTACATCTCAACTTTCCACATTTTAGTTCAAATAGCCAAGGCCCAGCTGCAAAAGTTGTTTATATTGCAACTGGATCCAGCCCAAATGTTTGTGCACTAGGGACTGTGCTAAGGATTTTAATAATCTTTCTGCCATCCAGTTACTTGCTTTATTTCTAGTGCTGGGCTCTTGCTCTTGAATATCTGTAACTCACCTCCTAGTTGGCAACAGTGCTTTTAAATCAAATTTTTATTATATTCTGACATTATGTGCTTCTGTTTTAATGCTACAGAAAATAGGGTTCTGCCAGGACTGAATGCATCCCACATGTTCCAATTTTGTTTTCATGTGAATTTGACCTCTGATACATAAAATTCCTGTCTAGCAGTGTGCACATATGTGAGCCATTTCTGAAAGCAGAGAGAACAGAGCATTGATTCAGATGAGTGGAACATTCCTATATAATGATCCTCAAAGGAATTTCAAATTAACTAGTATGTAAATTTATGAGCCTCTTTTATCAAATAAATGTTCTTTTTTTATATGCAGAGGTTGTCACTGTTCTTACCTTCATTATTTTGTTGTGGGAGGTGTAAGAGGTAGCCAATGCATTTACATTTCATTGGAAAAAACCAGAATATTTTCCATTATATGAACTAAGTTCTGGGGAAATTCTTGCAATTCAAGTGAATTCTTTTTCCTTGTGGCAGCTTTGCTATCAAGACGTTACACAAAGATTAAAAAATCAGAATGTAATAAGGGCAAACAGAAGCAAAAAATCAGGGAATTAGAAGAGATGTTTATATATTTATTTCTTTCTCTTCCAGTGCACTCCATACTATGTCTGTTGTGAATAAACAGAAGTAAATCAGAGATGTTATATCTTGTGAGATAATGCTTGCTTTGGTGCCCCACTCATATACCGCAAAAGCTACAGCTGCTCACTCTGCATAGAACAGCACACACACAACAGCACACACACAACATGACTTAACACACCAATCTAGGGGCATCGCCAAAAAGAAACCTACCTATTTTAAAGTAAAAAAATACAAATTAAATATTTTACCAGATGTTTTTAACTCTTGAATTTTTTATTATCCTGACAGAGTATTAGATAAGCATTACTCTGAGCAGGCAGGTTTGGTGGGCAATATCACAGTGTAACACAAATAAAACCTGTAGATCCATGAAAACTTTTCATACAAAATTTGGTGTAAGCATGATTTGCCCTAACTGCATTGTTACTTGCAAAGACAGCTATTCTGCAGGGTTCTGCATAATACAGCTCCTCCTAGAACAAGATGCCATTTCCCAACCCATGAATACAGTGCATTCAGAATCAATGCCATGAATCTATCCACGGTTGTTATAAGTAGAAATCTGTTGATAGGCAGCTTCTAATGCTATGTGTCCGTCAACACAGAGAGCTGCAGGCACAACAGCAGCGAATTTGCAGCCTGATGGCTACACCTGCACCATGTGAGGAGACCTGCCCAGTCTGCTCCCATGGACTGACCCCCACTCAGGGCAGAAGAACATTAAGAGCACCTGCAGATCATATCACCTAGTTCATCTGAAGGAAATCCATTTCCTGGTTTATGGGATCACTCAAACCCTCTTTGGTCTGAAAACCAAAGTGCACTGAGTCTGCTAGAAGAATCACATCAACAGCACACCTCCAGTCCAGCCTAAAACTCCTATGTGGAATTTTTGATAATGTGACTTTCCAATTCCTTTCCTTTAGGAAAAACTACTTTCCAGAATTATGGATTTAGGAAGCAAGGAAGAATTCACACATAATGATATCCCTAGACATCCTGTAGACATAAGTCAAAATTTTATCAATATCTGCCTTGATAACTTCATAGAAGATTCTAGGATTTTAATGTTTTTCTGTAGTATCAAGAAACATGTATTATAAGACTACATTATATCAAGCCTGGTATTTCTATTTGGAAAGATGCAGTCTCACACAGAAAAATCTAATTAGTTTAGCCATATGTATTTTTTGTAAATCTATATTGAATAACATAATTGAAATTACTTTTAGTTCCTGCATTACTTGAAGTGAAATGCCTTGCATTGATAGGCAGTAATCCAGAATAGAAGCACAAATCCAGGTTTCCCAGATCCCAGTGACACTGGGAACATTCTGTGGTAATTCTAAAGTCAAGTTATTCTAAGAATGAATATCCTTCCATTTTTCCTTTATTGTGTTTTTTTTGAGAGGTTATTGCAGTTTATATAGATGTGAATTCTCCTGTTCAGGGAATGGAAGTTGAAAGTTCTTTCTGTTTGGGAAAAACCTTGTTTGGGCAATATTTCTTTTGCTTTGTCCTGCAACAGGCTGCCTGTTTCTTATTTCACATATGCAATGAGGAAATCATTCATAAAACCCCAAGACACCCCTCTGGGATATTTTAAAGAAATTTGTTGTATGATTTTAGTCTTAAGTCTCTTTTCCCGACTTTTTATAACATAACAATTACAATGTGACTTTTTAGGTGAGCTACGTACTGCTTATAGTTTCATAAGACTTAACTCTTCTGTGTTTTATGAAAAACCTTGGAAGTGTTTCAGTGTTGTACTTCTAATCCCTTTATCAGTTTTTTGCTTGTTTGAGGGGTTTTGTGAGTTTTGCCTCTAAACAAATATTAATTTTAGATAAAGGTTTATAGTCTTCTCTTAGGAATCCAACTTAAAAGATACCTCAGTAGTTCCATGTAACCCCTAACTCATTTTTTGGCCTCATCCCTCACACTTCTGATGGAGAAATGAAGGGCATAATTATTAGGCAACACTGTGTTTGTGTTGGATTCCAACTTCCACATGGCAACCCCAGCACCTAGAAACATCCTGGGTCTTTGGATGTATGGAAAACCTGCAGATTGACATCAAGTCTGAGGATAAAGTGAGACCTAGTTTTTACCACATCAGGAAAGTCTATCACAAACTTTTCTAACAGAAATGAGAAGTGGAACATAAGAATACAGCATTTTGTCATATATTTGTCATTCTTATCTAATGCATTTTTTGGAAGATGTCTGTCTACCTTGTTTACAAGTCAAATGCATTGGTCTACCATTGGACAAGTACCTTTGGTCCGGCATCTCCCACGCCTTTTGGGCCTGCTGGTCCTTGAAGGCCCGCTGGTCCGGGAGGTCCCTGTACAGCAGAGGAATAAAGCATATCAGTAGTTGTCCTAAGGTACTTGTGTTCTTCAACAAAGAAGAGAATTTCTTCACATTTCTGATGTATACTGAGCAACAGCCATCCTCAGTCCCAGGTGGAAGCCTAAAAAGACTCAGATTGGTGGAAAAAAGTACAGTTCTTGACTTAAGAACATTGCTCTCAGCTCAGAGAAAACAGTGAGAAAGCAGACATTGCTCCATGATTCATATGCTGCAAGCATCAGACAACTGAAATACCAGAGCTAATCCATCTAAATTTGGGGGTTAGGTAACCCTAACATACTTGTATTTGTGTTTGGTAGTCTGTTCTCCTGAACTCCCCGCTCAATTCATCTGCCCCTTCAGCTGCCTTTCATACTGCTGGAGGCATTCCCAGGCTCCCTTTCAGCATTCATAGGGCAGATGGCTTTGACCCATCCTGCTACCTACTTAGCCACATAAATCTTGTCTATGTCTGACAGTGCTTTACTAAGTTGGTCTTTCCAGCTCATGGGGCATGGAATGGCAGGGGAAAGATGTCAGCACATGACAGCACAACAGAACCTTTGCATGTTACATGATGTGAAATGTGTCAGGTACATGGCATTACACCAGGAATCCAGAGTTAATGCCTTATGAACTAATTATCATCCCAAAGGATCTTCTCAGCATCAGTTTGAATGACAGGAAGTTGGAGCTGAGTAGGAATTTGGAAGCACTCAGGTCCCACCTCAGTGCATTTGGGAGTGCTTGCAGGGTTGTAGTTTGAGATAAAGCTGGAATAGATAGATAAAGAAAATAGCGCTAGTGGAAGTTTGACATGTGGTGGTCGAAGGATGGCATCAGTATTTCCACCTTCTAGAGGAAAAGAGGGAGGCTGGTCAAACATATCTGTGGGGCTTTGGGTGACTGAAATTGAGGATGGTATGTCCTTGTAATGGAATGTGCCAGCTCAGGCATTAATTTCCTCTAAAACCAACCATCAGAAAAGCAAGAGGTGGAAAATCTTCAAATAAGAGGATTTAACTGCCCAGTATGAAAAACAGCTGAAAATCCAAGGAATTGAAACTGCAAAATTTGGTCAAGCAGATGGCATTAGAAATCTTGATCAGAGAAGAGTAAAGAAAAGGGAGGGACGAAAAATAATTCAAAGCAGTGATTATATTTAAATAGGTATGAGCAGTCATAAAGATTTTTATGGAATTACAAGGTATCCCTTTCATGACAATGAAATGAGAACCATTTATATCTGGTTCCAACTGCTTGTACAACTGGTGCTGTATCTAGGACATGAAACATTTAAATTAGCTAAAGGATGATTAACTGCATTTAGTTAAGTAACTAAATCTAAGCAACTAAATACTGAGTTATCACATAGTAATTTTTGTTTTGTTTTTTTGTTGAACACAAAATACAGAATTAAAATTGTACTTACAGCTTCACCTTTGCCACCTTTGTCACCTTTCGCTCCAGAGGGTCCAGGTGGTCCAGCTGGTCCTTGTTTCCCCTAAACACAAACTAGGAAGTCAGAAATCATACCACTACCTGGACTATCACAGTGTAAAGAATATTAACAAATATGTAAGGAAGTTATTTAATATCCTTTTGGATATATAGCATAGCAGTTACCAGCTCTTGCCATTTGTTCACAAAGTTCAGGAATTTCTATGCTTTTTTTATTGTGGTTTCTATTGAATTAATTAAGATTTTAGAAGAGTAAGAATTCTTATTAGGAAATTGTTAATTTCTAGATTTGTAGTTGCAGAGAGAAATCTTCAAAACATTGACTTTATATTCAGCCAATACATAGTTAAATTTATTTTCAAAACCAAACTTTTACACATTTGAGAGTAAGTTTGAGCAATGAGAACTGAATTTAGAATACTGACACAAAATATGCCAGCCTTAAGTTACACGTTGCACAGTTTGCACTTCCAAGAAATCACATTGGTTCTCCCAGACAGTAAAGCAAAACTTCATTCTACAAGGGAAAGCAGGAAAAGAAAGAAATACGACCATTTATAAGAAAAAGATCAGCCTAAAATGCTCTCTTATCAAGAGACAATCATTCTTTCTGTTGACCCTTCCACTGACTCCCACTAAAGATTCGTGCATCTGCAAAAACTCAATGCTTCCTTTCATGGCCAGAAGAGAAGCGAACAGCAAACTTTTCCTCTTTCTTCATTCCAGTGAGAGTTTTCCTGACAGTTTTATGAGAAAAATTAGCTGAGCTTGCAATATACTGTTGACAGAACCAAGAAAGAAAACATATTGCTTTGAGGCCTCTCTCAGGGTACGCTGTTGGTTTGTACTGTAGATGCTCACATGACAGCACCGGCAGTCGGAAATTCTCACCGATACATGTAAGTCCCACACCCACCTCCCTCCTGGACACGGCATGGATATTGTGGCTGCACAGAGAGAACTGCACGCCCTTCACTCAGTCCCACAGAACCAAGAAATGTAATACACTCCACTAAAGAGTGTTGTAGAGTGCCATCAACAACTCCTAGAGTTTTGTTAATGTATATAGGTATAACACATCCTCGAGAGTAATTACATACAAATACACAAATATTTCCCTGTCTACTCCAGTAAAAGGAAATAACAAGAAAAACAAAACTATAAGGGACAGAAAACTGCTGTTTCACTGTGGATTGTTCCTGTAAATTTCCACAATAATATAATACTTCAAGAAGAGAGTCCAGTTAGCAGCTCAGACCTCAGCAGCTGGTCTGTCTGAATACAATGTCCATGTCTGGAAAACAAATCATCTTGTACTCTAGCTGGATAAACAACAAAAAAAAAAGACTTTGGGTCAAAATCTCCTGTCCCATGAATGTCTCTACCACAGACGCAAATAATCAGTTCTTATTAATCAATTTAGTCCTATCAGAAGAATGGAAGAGATGCTTTGGGTCTCCTAAAGATATACGGCATAGGTTTAGGCTAGCAGGTAGGTAAATGAAGAAAGACAATGTAAACTCAGTGTTCTGGTTAAGATGAAACCCTGAAATTACCTTAGATGAAATTTGGATAGAGATGCAAGCATGCCTTATGCTTAGATAAATTTTATTTAGTAGGTAATTCCTGTATGAATCGCATCTATTCTTGAATCCAAGGGGATAGTTTCACTGAGAGACTTTAAACACGCTCCGACCAAACTGTGTCAGCTCTGGAAGATGTCTCTTCATGTCTCCTAATTTCAAATGGTGGAATTCTGATCCACCTCTGTAAAAATTTAAATAATGAGCATGCTTCTAGATCAAAAATAGCTTTATAATGGAAAGTCAATTTCACCTCTTCCTGATTCTTAATATCCATCGTTCTGAAACTGTGGATGAATTGAGAAGTCTTTTAGAAATGTTTAATAACATTTTTATTTAATAAGAAAGGAAAACATGGATCATGGGTTCATATCTGTTTTTACTTCTAATCTCAGTACAATAAACCACAGCCAAACAGATGTTGTCATTTAATCTTAGCAGACTGCTGTAAATACCAAATACATGTTAACACATTCTCTTCTGGGAGAACTGGGATTTTGTCAAGTGTCTGGGTTTCCTATTAGTAGCATTGCTATAAATGCCATGAAACTACTTAGGTCAAATCTACAGCCAAATCTTATGCAAGAAACAGTTCTCTAGTCCAGATTATTTTGTTGGGGCTTTTTTAACAGTCAACAAAAGATGGCCCAGGAGCAATTCTGTGATTACTGCTTCCCACAGTTTTGTGGTGTCTGGAAGAGAAAATCACAGTGACTCAGTCTAAGTCAGTGCACTGGCAAGAATGCAAATGCCACTGATACCGCAAATAGTCTGCTAAATTAATTAATCTGCTTTTCCAGCCTTTCCAGGGCAGGTTCTAAAGTAGTTTTCCAAAGCAGTAATACAAAGATAGTTGTTTCTACACTCTTTCAAAACAAAGAAAATGTATATAAACATAAATCTTGTATCCATGGTCATTATGAAGAAAATAAAACAACTGTCATAATCAAAACCTAATTGATTAAGGATATGACTGGACAATTAAGTCATGTTCATCACTTCTTTTTATAAGAAAAGTAGAGTGAAGTAATATTCTAGATTACAGACAAAGGAAATTTAGAGTTTTCAAAAATCAGAAATAAAAGCTACTGCATGTGTGTGGTTCAATGTGCTATTCAGCATCCTCTGGCAGGTGTACTGGTGAACTGTGTCAAGCCAGGAGTAAAGCACTATTGGTATTCCTAAAACGTTATCATGCAAAAGCTATTGAACTAAGTGGCTATATTTTGAGCTACATTGTGTTAGGTAGACATAAACTAATTGGTTTCTGAATTTGGGTCTATTGTCTATATTTCCACAAAGTGAAGCAATGGAATTGAGTAGAATATTTTATGTGCAGACATGGTAAAGAGGAAAGAAAAAAAAAGATGTTTCTGAAGAAGGTTCCCAATTTCACTCTGGAAAGAAGATCACAAGAATGGTACCTTTCCCTGAACTACGTCCTTATCTGAAGAGGCAAGAGTCTGAAAGAAAGTTGCAACCCACATCACAACTGACAGAAGTACAATATGATATAAAGTGTGTTAGAGGAGAAGAGGTGAAAGCTGCAAAGGAAATGTATTCAGTTTTTCCAGTAGTGGACATGGGCTCAGTTCTAGGGACGGGGCTTTTCAGTTTGCTCTTAAACTGTAGAAAGGTGAGTGCCAGAGTTTTCTAATGCTGCCTTACTATTCTGATTAGTTAAATGAAGGGCAATTTCAAGGAGTCGAGGAAAAACTTCACTAAAGGTTTTCAGTAATTTGGTGATAAAATACCAGCCAAATTCCATGCTGATAACTGTAATGCATTATGCAAGGAGAAAAAGCACTCATAACTTTATGTACCTAACATAGTCATCCTGAACTACTACTGCTACTTAAGAAACAGAACAGAGAGAACCATTCCTTGAAAAGTTCAATTCACTGTTCAACAGTGAAAAAATCTCATAAATTTCATTCTTTGTAAATTAATCTATATTCTTATCCTCTAAGTTATTTCCCACTGGCAAGAGGATGGTCCTTGGTCTTACCTTATTCTTCAAGCAGCCTAATGTCAACTCATGTGTACTACAGAAGAGGATTTTTCATTCTCTCACTTTTGTGAAGTCTGCAATCTCTTTGTTACCACTGAATCCTCAGTTTCATCTCTGGTCTTTCACTTGCATGTTGACCTTCTCATTTAACCACTAAAGGCTAGAAAAGTGAGCACAGCAAGCCTGCTACAGACTACTGCACTTCATTCCTGGTGTTGATGTTAAAATTTTAAAGGATATAACCAAGTAAATCCTATTCTGTAACCTACATACAAATAAGAAATTTCAAAACATCTATTTTTAAAATTCTTCATTCTGGATCTTACTTATGGTTTTGAATGTGCAAACTTGGTAATACTGAAATGCCACTGTTAAGGTAACTAATACCTCTCAGTTTATACTCAGTAAGGAGCATACTGCCCATGTAGAGCTAGAAAAGATGACATGAGACAATGACAGGTGGAGATCAATTTGGACCGCATGAGATAATGACAGGTGGAGATGAATTTGAAGAACTGCCTTCCTAATGAAGACTTCCTATGGGAAGTTTGCAGGGTGAGGTACACTGGACTAGTGATTTATACTATTTTGTGTTTGTTCTTTGTAAAGATAACAAGTTTATTTTTAAAATGGACATAACCTGGAATGATGGAAAAGTTAAAGAATTGGTGAGTTCCTTTACTGAAAAGGTTCAAAGGGTGTCTATATTTTCAGGGGAGTTTTGCATACATCTCATCTGCTTATTTACTTTCCATCTTTTGTGTAAAATCTCCTACCGTTGGTCCCATTATTGAATCTCCAGGACGTCCATTATCTCCTGGTGGTCCCTTGTATCCTGGATCTCCCTATCCAAAAAGAAACAAATTCAAAATTATATTAAGTATATTCAGTTTCAACTTCCAAAGTTTTACAGAAAAGAACAAGTATTCGGTTCTTCCTTACAGTGACAATTTTTGAGCTAGGTAACATGAAATCAGTATTTCTAGATGAAGCTTTTACTACCTTGATTCTGACCTCTCTTACACTTCTGCTTCTCCCCACCTGTTTCAAAGAGTTTGTTCTACCTTGACAAATAAATTGATGGCTTTAGTTTTCAAATGAAGGTGGAATATCATAATTCCCTTTGAGAGGCCAGATGCACCTGTGGGTCCTGCCTGCTTTTGCCCACAGGCAGGCTGCATAACCTTGTTTCTGCCAGAGCACATAGAAAACAGCAAGGAAATTCAAAGACAAGTGCTGAAACAGAGTATGTTTAGAAAGCCTATAGATGCTATGGCGTAGCACTTCAAAATCACAAGTTCCATAGTCTGAAGTCTCAGGAAGAAACCTGAGTTTTTCACAAATATTACACAGCACAACTTTTTGGTAATAGCTCTGTCAGTGGCTTTCCTGGAAAGCAATCAGGTTTAGAATTTATGTTCCTTTTGTGACCCTTCACGGAGTAAAATTTGGCTCCTTCTAGTGTTTAAACTTTGGCAACAGATGTTTCACTTTACATTAAGGAACTTACAAGGAAAATCTAAATTTTCAATGAAAGATTTGCAATTTCTCAGTGAGAAGGACATGCAGTATTTCAGGAAACATTCACTAAGGAATGCAATTGAATGCTCTATCAAAACCACTGAGCAGCTGTAACCATGACAAAGAAATACTAGAAAAAACTGCTTTCTAACGTCACTGTCCCCATATTAGTAACAGCATAATGATTGTTAAGGGAAATAAAGCTCAAGTCCCCAAACGTGGGTGTAGCTTAAAATAAACTCCCAATGGACACAACCATGGCTGCCCAGGAGTTAAGACCTCTAGCAATCACCCACTAACATCTCAGATACTTAGAGATGTCCCAAAAAGACCTCAGACCATAACTCCCAGCTTTGAGAAACATTCTCTGCATTAGAAATTTATAATGTCTGTCTTCTCAACTGCAGACACCAGGATGTTTTAGGAACAAAATTTGTAGTTAACATTGTACTTCCCACAGCTGAGAGAGAAAACAGACCTGTGTAGCCTGTTACATTATTGATCAACTGTCCAAAACATAGGAGATATTTGTTTAAACAAAGAAATTATGGTGGAGCTGAAGAGACAAAGTTTTTTATATTTTCTAAAAATCAACTTGCATTTTATAATTACCCCAAATACTTGGGGTATTTTTCATCAGCTACTGCCCATATAAGCCATGCTTTAAAATTTAGTAAAGAATTTCAAAAGACTTCTGCAGACTTAACTGGATTTTGGATAGTGGCCCATCTGCTATGAAAGATATATGAACTGTACTGAACAGACTAAGATAATAGTGAAAAAGACATGGACGTCTACAAAGTTGTTATTTTTCAGCATGAATTTATTAACGAACAATCTTGACTCCCTTTTTCATCTATCCAAAAATGTCACAGTAACTAGAAAAACGTGAAGAGGGGAGACTGATTTAATGAAACCAGTCTTCATACGAGTTGTGCCTTTTAGCATGTCACCTGTATTCTCCTCACATAAAGTTTGTCACGTTATTATGGTTTGAAACCAATATAAGAGATATGAGCACCTCACAATCTTCTTTTGTTCTTCTCTGTGGTTTCATTTTTACATCAGGTATACCCTGAGCATTTTGCATTTCCATCTTTCTTTCTCCTCCACGCACAAGCAAGTCCAAAGCACGTAATATCCCTCTGTAATGTCCTGTTGCCAGACTGATGAGTATATTGTAGGTGTAATACCCTCCTGTACTTGGGGGAAGGGGGGGAGTGGGGAGGGGGGGCACATATATTTTTAAGGAGGAAGAAAAATGGGGATGAAATTACTTAAATTCCTTCAGAGTGATATGCTATACATTAGTGATTCCCTCACTCTAAAAATTAACATCGAAGGTGAAAAGTGTCAATTAAATTTGAAGTTACCTGACATATTATAACAAGAATAATTTAAGTAACAAGAGTACTTTATTATTTAAATAGCAGTGAATTTTCAAATATTTTTAAAACCTTCAAAGTTAGTTTTATTGTTGCTGAATCCACCTATTTTACTCAGCAGGAAAAGTCCCACTTATTTCAGGTACATTTTTCCCATAGAGAAAATGAGATGGATGTAGCCCTAGCTGTCTTATATAAAACACTTCATTTCAAGTAATACCTACAGGCCAGCTGTTCACTTGGAAGTGACAAACAAACACTCAGCCCCCAAAAAAATCATCATGTAACACCCTAGAACTACACATAAACAAACTCTTGCAGGGGTTTGATGCCATATTTTAAGAAGCAAAAAGCATACCAAATTTGGAAAAAAAACCAACTTCAAACTGATTAATTTCACAGGAGGGACCAAACCACAAAAGAAATCTAATAAGGATTTTTTTTTTAAAAAACAAATGGCTTCAGGAGGAAATAACTATGCACCAAGTTCAGCATGCTGTTAAAGGGCCTGGCCTCCAACATTCTCTGTTAATTTTCAATATTTTTTTAGTTCTTATTTCTGAAATTCAGTATTTTTGTTACTACAACAAGGAATTTTAAGTTCTTTAAACCAGATTCTTTTAATTTTGACAGAAATATACACTAGAAATTTCCAATCTCTGCTCTCTAGGAAATATATATCAGATAGTCACCTTTGGTCCAGGAGGTCCCTGAATAGATGATCCAGCTACACCAGGAGGTCCTCTCTCTCCGCGATCACCCTGTTACAATATGGCATAATGTAGACTTAGACACTTTGACTTTCTGAACTAAAAATATCTACAGTATAGATCTACCTGCAAAACTGGCAATACTGTGAAAGACTTAAATCAACTTACTGTTCTTATGAAAGCTGGTCTAAATTTCATATTTTAAATAACTATTGGTTGAACTGTGTATTTGACTTTTTTAGCTTTAATTCATTTTTTGTGTCTGGCTTACAAATCCAGTGGAATAACAAGAGCACTTGTATTATTTCAATTTCCTTATCATTCAGAGCAACACTTACAAAATACTACAAAGGAAAGTTAATGATTCAAAGTAAAAATCTGCAAAATACTCATGGTTAGAATCACTTGGACAACTTTAATTTAGCTTATCAGTGCTCATGCATAACTATAAGGTATGTAATTATTTGTTTACCTATTCTTTTCCTCTTTGAGACTTTTGTGTCATTTAGGACAGACGATGGAAATATTTCTGCTTTCCCTTTGTTCTGTTAAGTCCTTAAGCATCAGATGCTTGCGAAATTTTTACATTGCATAAACTCCATAGATTTTTTAATAAAATACAAAGTGAAGGGTTACCATGGAAGAATGGGCTTACTTTTGGTCCAGCTAGGCCTGTTGGTCCTGTAAGACCAATCCCTCCTTTGGATCCTTTTTCTCCAGGGTCACCCTGAAGAAAACGAACTTTTTTTTCAGTCACAGCAAAGATTCATTCACAGCTGAAGATACACAAATAGCCAAAACCACAACAATAATGACACCCATAATTAGAAAGATATTTAGATACTCCACTCCAACTGAAATCCTACTCATTTCTAGAATCTGCCCCAAATGTCCTAAAGTATATGAAATGGGAGATGAAAGTTGTCTGTCTACTAACACATCTTTCCAGGCCTTTAATTTCATATTTAGATATCTAACTATTCTCCTAATTTCTCTTAGCTTCTCTCTCCCTATCAACATACTGAGCTAATTTGTCACCTCTGAACTTTAATGAAAATTCTCTACTGAATTTTTAGGAAATCTCTACTGCCCTGTTAACTTTAGGCTCTATGTTTAGAGTCTGGTTTTGCTGCACTTGTTCAGGCTACAGAACACATTGCTCTCTCTTAAGTCCTTTTAAGTCCAGTTAAAACAGAGTTGCTACTTAAGATATAATGAATGAAAAGATAGGTCAGAATCCAACCTCGTATAAAAGTCTGCAGTATTTCCCCAGTGTGCATGTCAAGTTGTACCTTTTGACCTGCAACTCCTTTGCCAGGGGGTCCTTCTGGGCCTCTTGGACCTTGATCTCCCTTTTCCCCCTAACAGAGATTAAATGGTTAATTACTTTTCACATAGTTAATTTTATTGATAGACTTATGAGAAACAATGCTTGCATAAACACTTTCCCCAAAAATGTCAGTAAATATTTGGTAATTTTTTTCCTACAAAAAATAAAGTATCCTGTCTCTTAATGCCCTTGCAATCTCCTACATTCATATTCCTTATTTTCACAGACATTTGCAATAGTGCCATTTGCAACTGCATCAATCTTTTGTAGGAAGGATTCCATGCACACTCTTATAAGAGGAAGAGAAATGCTTGCAAAGTTATCAGAAAATGCCTTGATGGACCAGTTCTGAGAAGTAATTTTAGACAAGTCTGTAGCCAATCCAGGCTGAAAATACTTGCCAGGAACATTACATCAAATACTCACAAACAGCCCACACAAAACACTCTATTAAGGAACTTTACCTAGAAAATATTTATGCATAATAAAAGTCAGATTAGTACATCAGGATATCTGTAGGTAATTTAGAGAGTGAAAAAGGTAGATTAAAATGAGGTTAAAATCCATTTCTGATTTGAACTGCTAATGAAAGTGATATTACAGAGCCCGTTGTTGATAGGCATCAGTCTGGATCCCACTTGGGTGAGGCATTTTCACACCTGCAAATAATTGCTGCAGTATCACTGTGCTACTCACTGCAGGCATTCAGCTGTTCTTTGCACTGCCCTGAATACCCAGGGTAGCAGCTCAGTATTACTATTTTTACCTTCGATGAGTTACAACAGGGAAGATGACAGCATAGAATTAATCATCAGAATAAAGGCAATATGCAAGAGAAAAAACCAAAAACCCAGCATGGCCATCTGTAACTTTAACCCAACATTTGCTCTTAATTTTGATGCACTGCTGATACACTGGGATCTTACTTTTTGAGCAGTGGATGACACAAATTTTAAACATAAAATTAAGTAGCAATAGAAATGCTACATATTTTCCCACAGTGGAAGGCTTACTGCTTCAGGCTGCAGCTTGTCAAAACTGGTATTTGCACTTTCAGGTGACTAAAATGTGAAGCTGCATTCTTAACAGGTATTTATTACAGCTACTCAGATATTTTCTGATTTAAAGCCTGCAGTCAAAAATGATGATTTTCATACTCCAAATTATTTTTAGTTTATCAATTCTACATGTCAGCCAGGTGCTACCCTCACATAAGAGCTGCACAGTAGCAGTCTGGAGGCACCTGGATTCTCAGCAGCAGTTAAAAATCATACAAAGCACTGGTTTTTGCTTACTCAGCTGCTCATCCATTTTGGAAAGAGTACAATTAAAAGCCTTCATTTAATTTGCTCTAAATTTACTATTTTGGGCACACTGTTTTGCACCCCTCTAAATTACTGTCCATCATTTTGAATTAATGCTTCTTTTCTCCCGTGTGGTGCAGTTTCTCCTAGATCCTCAGAATTTCCCTTGAAAACATACAGCCCTGGGTTCAGCTGTTTGTGATGGTTCCTGTACCACGGCTGACAGGCTCCAGCCACAGCTCACCACCCTATGAGATGCCCTAAGTCACACTGATTGAGCATTACTTCTTGGTGCCAGGAAAAATCTGAACAGGCTGTGAGGAACAGGCTAAAGATGTGAGCTATCTGCTCTCCAAGAAGATTGTGAAATTTAACAGCAGTCAATTGCCCACAAAAGGCAGGGCTGCTTGCCTGCAACTCAGTTGCTCACTCAGATGGTAACCACGGTCAGTAGAGTTTGTTGGAAACATCTCACCCACTCCTTTATCCCGGGAAAAAGTACTGGCATATGCCTTCCTCAAGGATGAACTCCTCAGCATGGCAAACCTGCAAATAGTCCGCTCTCACTTCATCACCATTTTTGTCCACCTTTTACATGTGGTCCTTACCTTTATTCCAATCAACCCCTTCTCTCCCTTCACCCCCTTCTCTCCTGCGGGTCCTTGTAGACCTGTATCTCCCTTAAAGAAGAAAAAAACATTATATCTGCATACTTCAATAGGCTCTTTATTTTGTAAAATGGATCTAACAGTTTGTGAAAATATTGATTAAAGATAAACAATACTTTTGCTCAAATAAAAGTCATTATTTCCAGTAAGTTAAATGTTCTATAGAGACAGTAATTTTTAATACCCATAAAATAAGTATTTGAAATTTCTCTCAAGTTTCCCACTACTTCTTAAATCTTGGACTTGTATTAAATAAATTTATATTTATTCAGTGAATAAAATAATGGTTGAATGCTGTTTGTTATTCTGTGCACAAGAACAATATTATATTAATGTAATTTATTTGCTAAGTCAAACATCTGGGACTTAAAGAATGGCCAGCCAAAAATGCCTGAATGGTGTCATTGACCAGACACCAACCCCTCACCATTTGTACAAACTGACCAAGGCATTACTTTTAACATTTACCAGAAAGAGTTGAAAGAATCCACAGGAAGCAGTCCTGCCAAACACTTCTTTCGTGATCCAAGAAAAACATAATTAAAAAAAAGATGACTGTGCCACCTTACCTGATTTTGGAAGCCCTACTTAAGTCATTAAAGATATGGTTCACAGTCTTCAAAATGGCATCTGAAGTCAAAGCTTTAAGTGTTTAACATCTCTTCCAACATGTAGGCAGCATGACGACTGTTGTCACACAGACTGGCTTTTTTTTCCAAATTATTGCAGAGGGAAAGAGAACCCTGTTCTTTAGAAAGGTTAGAACCTTTCTAACAGGTCCTGGAAAGACCTCACTAGAAAAGATTTGGTGAAAACTTCATTCCAGTTACAGTTGTGGCAATGCTTTTATAAGAGTCACTGAAATTCCATCTCACTTTGACCACAGTTAATTTATGCCAACAAATCTTCTACTTGATTTATCAGCAATTAGTGGAAGAATTAAAAGACCATGCAAAGAACAGTTAAAAATAAAAGCAGGCTCACTTTAAGTCCTGATGAGCTAGTTCCTGGAAGTCCCATTTCTCCTTTTTGTCCACGTTCACCTGGTTCACCCTAGCAACAAAAAGTCTTTGGTTTAATAGGGGAACACAATTTAGCTTCATTCACTACTTGCACTATTTAATTAGCTGCTTACACATAGAGGTGAATATTATGGGTCTCTTCCAAGTTGAGATATTCTACAATTCTATGATTCCAAGTGGTCAAGTTTTCAGACAAGCAGTTTTCAACTGGAAAATTCTTTTCTTTAAAACCCCCTGTAACTTGTAGGACTGCATCTATTTTATTTAACCCTGTAGTGGGCAGAAAGTCTAAATAAATCACTCCAACTTTCTTCCTTAGGCTTTAATCTTTTACTTTACAGGACTATATAAAAAACTCTTTGGTCACTCAATGAAAAGTGAGTCCAAATAAAGAAAAATCAGAAGTCCTGCTTAAAAGGAAGTTTTATCCTCATAATTCTTTCTTCCTGTAGCTCTAAAAGAGTTAAAGAGATAGGAGCTCCATTTTTCAATTTTGCTTTATCACCTTAAGAGAATTGGCCTACTACATAACATGTTTCACAGGTACCTATTTTTCTGTACCTTAATATTAAATATTGCTGCTATAACTGCTGCTTACATACCAAAGTTATACTCAAAACAAAATTACTAGTTTTCTCCCTGCTTTTGCTACAGTGACTAATATCTTCCTTTCATAAATCAACGTGATTACTAAGCACACTTCTGATTTACAGTTGATCAGTTCATTCCACTTGTTCTCATTACATTTCAGCAATTCCCGTTTTCTCCTCTCACAGTGCTCACCTGACACTGTATCACTAGGGGCCTGGGCTTTGACAGCAGTAATTGTTTTCCTCACTTTTGTGTTCTCTTCCTACTTCCCCACCTTCTGTGGTGCAGGGTTAGCTAAGTACACTTCAGCTCTTTTTCCTCTCCTAGTGTTTCTATCTTTGGTTTTGCTTCTTTTTCATGATGACCACCGAAGGCTGAAGGCCAGGCTGAAGGTGTGGTGGGATTAGCCTGAAGTCTTGAAACCATCAATGAAGTAAAGCTGAACTGTTTGGTAAAATGATTTACTTGAACACAGCGTGTGTGTGGCACCAAACTCATTGGACACAAAGAAGTCTGAAAGATCCTCTGTTTATGTGTTCATTTAGAACCAGAAGTTCACATTCACAAAGGTTAAGGGCTGATGCTAAGCAGGCAGAAGCCATATGCTCCATTTGGGGAAGATCTTGATAACATGGATGGCTTTCCCTCTAAGATTCCACAGGAATTATCTCCAATGAAAAGTCACATTTTCATCTCATCAAACACACTTTTGAAAAGCCTGGCAAAGACACTTACTGTTTTGTGAAAGTGTTGCTTTTAAAAAACAACGTCTGAACCATTACCTTTGGTCCTGGCCAACCAGAACCTTGAGAGCCTTTTGCCCCAGGGTTTCCTCGTGGACCCTGTATACCCTACAAAGCAAAATAAATGAGTTAGTGCATTGCACTCATTTATTCACCATGTGCCCATTTTTCAGTTAATAATGATTTTATCTTATCTTTAAAAGAAATCAATTAGCTTGCCTGGCCTTGGGCTTAGTTCTGAGATCTTTATTTTATTTTTCCTTTGTCACTAGCCCGTGGATTTCACTGATATATCAAGTGTAATGACAATTACCTTTCAGGGAAAAAAAAAGGGAAATCTCTCAGTATGTGCACCTGTCTTGACTCCATGGGATACTATGATGGAATCATGAAATCTTTCGAAAATTAACAGAACCCAGAAGATCTTTTGGAATGTTTCAGTTTTTCTTTATCCAACTTCTAAAGGGTGTGTTCAAGTTTCAAAGGGCATGACATTTAGAAGTGATGGGTTCATAACCTTGTGAAACTCTTATGTATAGTATATCACCATCAAAGCAATGCCCTCTGATTTATCTCCTATGCAAATTATTATGCAGATTAGAACAAATTTACATTTGTTTGTTTCTAAGACCATTCAAATCACTCAAAATCAGTTGTATTTACAAGCTTTGCCTAAAGAGTAGTTTGATACTTTTAAAAATGAAAAATCACTATGAGTTTTTAAATGTATTTACTTCAAAATTACAGCTCTGAAAAAATACAAAATGAAAACTGTATGAAAATGCTCACTACATGTCCAAAATGTAGACTTACCTGGCTTCCTTGATGGCCTATTCCTGGTGGTCCTGGTGGGCCCTGTGGTCCTACTTGGCCTTGTTCACCCTACAGAAAAAGTATTCCCAAGAACTAAATTGCAATAGTTCATGCTATCTGATTAACATACTTAAGCTAAACACAGAGCAGCAGTCCTCAAGCTGTATTATCTTGAAGTCGCTGCTTCTATTTGAATTAAGTAAGTTTGGGATACCTGGAAGTCTATGACAACTCATCTAATAAAAATAATACCCCTTCTTCCCTACAAACTCTATCTCATTTATAACATTAGATGATCATACCTGTAACTTTATTATTAGAAGGATCCATATCTCATCTTTACATATTGAGATTAATTTTAAAGGTTTTCTTGTACAGAAATATACCGTTTCTCACACAACACTCAGAAGAAAAACTTGCAAGTGTAAACACAGCAGCTACAGAGTATATCAAAAACCTAAAAATATCTGAGTGTTTCTTTGCCTATTCCAGGTCCATTTGATTGGATGACTCAGGGATTTTTACATTTTAATATTTATTTTAAAAAATTTATTTTAAATAGAATCATTCTGAAATTATTTTAGGAGAAAAAAAAGTACATTTATTCCCTCATACTCCCAGCTGCATAGGACACAGTCCTTAGTGCTCTAAGTTAACATTAACAGGCTCACCTACTTGTATTGATGAATGCAGCCCATGGAGCTGCATGGAACAGTGTAACATACCTCCTCAGATCTAGGTTAAACATACCTTTGAATAGTTGTAATATAGTGTAAAAAATTAATCTTAATTTAACTATAATTAAGTATAGATACAATTAGAAAAATACTCTGTGCCTCACCTTGTCACCTTTCACTCGTTCACCTTTTGGTCCAGGATGACCCTCTTCACCTTTAGAGCCTTTTTCACCCTAGAAATATATGACAGTTTTGAAATTTGTATTTCGGAACTTATAAAGAACACCATCTTAGACAAATTGGTCATCACAATGTGGATAATGAGGAAAAAAAATTCCTTTACAAACAAATTAGAAAAATAATTAATGGAATTACCAATATTAGAGAAAAGAAAATAAACTGGTTACAATTCATAACATACTTCATCTGCATTCATTGTGTTTTCGAACACAGGACTTCAAAAGCTGAAAATTAAATACCAGGAGGAAGGAAGTTACATTTTGAAAATGTGACAATATGTTCACTAGTCGGAGAGATCAGTTCAGAATTGAGTGCAAAGACATGACTGATGCCTTTTCCATAATAGGAAGAAATATCTTCGCTTAGTAGTTCAAGCCTCTAGAGGATCTAGAAGACACTAAAACAGAGGGATATATTTTGATGGGAAACCCAGCTGCAATTTATTCATAAATCTTTGATTGTTTGTACTTATTTAAAAAAAAAAGGAAAAGTTGACACATATTAACCTAGCAAATGCCCTAAATGAGATAACTGTCCACAGAGACTCATACAATCCATCTTTCAGTTTCCCAAAATGGTAAGGGAACATGAAAACAGCTGCTGAATGTTTTCTTCCAATACAGAACATAAATAGCTTAGTAGGTGTTTGGAAGACAATTTATCTCACTAATGCAATCAAAAGAAGTTATCTTATTAAACATATAAATAAGAAAATCATTAACTTACTACTGATGAGGGACTGCACTATTTTTTTTGTAATTACCTGGACAGAGTTTCTGAAATCAGTGGGATATTTAGAGAACACAGTGATTCAGAAAACCACAATCCATCATCCTACACTTTATACTAACGAAATTATCAGTGGCCTTAAATAACTTAGACACTAATGCAAATTTGATCCACAATGTTAAATAAAGTAATTTCCATAAAACTACCTTTGGGCCTTGAATGCCCTCTCCTGACTGACCGCTCTCACCTGGTGGACCAGCCGGGCCAGGTGGTCCCTGAAAGAAAAGAAAAAACACATTCGACTGAATCAGCAATTCAATTTTTCATAGACACTTTGTCTAACTTCCTAGTACAGGTTTTTGCAACATTTAGGACACTGGTAAGTAAAAATGCTTTCATAACATCTGGCCGAGCCCAGGCAATTAAAGCGAAGTGTAGCAATTATTAGTTGGGTCATTTAGATTAGAAAAAGCCAGTACTGAATTGATGTGAATTACATAATTAATGTCTAAAAATTGTACTCTTAAAACTCAAATGGATCTGTAGATTTATTTATTAAAAAAATGTTATTACAGTGAAATGTATTACCTATAATTTAATATAATTTCATTATTTTCCTAATAAAAATCATAGGTTTGAACACATTTTTTTATACATAATGACAGGTTAAACATGTAACATGAGTGTTAATATTGATTTAAACAAGTACAGAAATAAGTATTTTTCTAACACCTTCTCTCTTCTTGCAAAATTCAGCCAACTTTCATTATTAAAAGGTAGTAAGTACTTTTTAAGGATAATCTTGATCAAACAAAAAGTTCCCACATATTTTTGTGAGAAAAACAGTCTTTCACAACCACAAAGTAACTTTCAAAAATACTGTTAGAATTAATCTAACACCCATCTACATTTGTGGCTTCATATGCACAAGAAAACCATACATTTTATACATTTCAGGAAGAAAAAGCAGCCAGTAAGCATTAAATCAAGAGCTTACCAAAGCTCAGTAATTCAGAACGTAAAGATATAATTTAAAGCACATAATTTGGGTCCTTGTTCTTGATGCGGTCGAAATTACACGCAGGAGTTGAGGGATGTTTCAGCTCCTTTATTTTCATCTTCTTAAAATTTTATTGTAGACAATTTTTAAAGATTATCCTCAACTTAAACAAGTAGAAGTGTGTATATATATAAATTATAATATATAAATATATATTATGTATAATATATAAAAATTATATGTCATTATCATATATAAATATGTATTAGATATTTATGTTTTTTTAAAATAAATAAATAAATAAATAATAAAAAATTTTTTTACAAAATTTTCCCAAAACTGACTTGGATGTGGTTTTATTCTCCTGCTTGGACAAGCCACATGCAACTACTGATGCAATACTGGGCTGGAATAGCTGAACATGCTTGTGCTGCTCCAGACCAGGTACAAGCTGGTTATGGAATCAGTAGCCCATACAACCTGACAACCAATTACACTCACTAAGACTTATTTTGTTGCATTTCAATTTCCAATGCATATATCACTGACTTACCGGTAATCCCGGCTCACCAATTCCAGGAGGTCCTGGCAATCCAATTGTACCTTCTCGACCTTCAGCACCCTTGTGAAAAAGAAAATTACAAAGTTCAGTCCTAATTCAACGTGGTACTTTTGAAGAGCATAACATTTACATACAGATGATTTAATGGTGTCATCACCAAGGCTTGAAATCGAATGTGTAGCTTCTCTTAAAGGAAAAAAACCCATACATGACATTTTAGAAACACCTGAAAGCACCCTCCAATTAATACTTGAAGCACTAGATTGCATTCCAGCCCTCAAGACATAGGGGTAACTGCTTAAAATTGCAAAGCCTAAGAGATGACAGGGATGAGGGAGCGAAGTCAGACTAAACTTGGCTGCAGTACCAAAGCGGGAATGCTCAGGCAGGAGGGATGCTCACTGTAGCCTCTATCTAGGTACTCAAATTGAAGCCTGCTTGCTTCAGTGGAATATGGGATTGCTTGGGAACTCCAGGAGCTGTATACTTTCTGCATCTTCTACTTACAAGGTGTCATAATCTTCACAATTTCTCCACTTTACTGAAAACTATGTGCTTCAAGGATAAGACAACAGAGGATTTTTATCTTTCTACAGAGTAGTAAAGAGACAGGGGGTGACATTTCTTCTCCATAAACTATCTTCCCTTCCGGAAGGACCCAGTGTTGTTCTTTTTACATTGCAAAATACCAGTTTCTGATCTTATAAACCTTCTCTGTGTTCTGGGGTCCTCCCCACTGCACAGGAAATATGCAGGAATTCAATGAATGTACAAATTAGAGCACTAAAAGCAAAAAAACTGTAAGTGCATTAGACAGTGGCATTTGGCTCCAAAACATCATGAAAAGATGGCATAAAACTACACCAGAGACTTGGCACCAGAACTAGAGTGAGGTCTAGTTCTGCCCAATTTACATTTCTTGTCTGAGTCTGAGATGCAGGTCTCTGACAAAACTCTCATAAACTAAGGAGTCATGTTTCCTATGCAGATGTTTTTGTAGTTTTCCAAAGGAGGATCTGTCTGGCCACCATAGGCAGACATGACTTTTCCAAGACTGGTCTCCACCTTCTAGTCTTTTGCAATAAAATGAGATGGAGGAATTAAATGCTGCATGAGAGAGTCTTATAACCTTTAATAATACCTGTTCCCTAGTGAATGACAAGGCAAATCTCTCACTTGACCATATATCACAGTGACTGAGATGTATTTCTACACCTCAAAGTGTGGTTTACTCATTAGTGCAAGCATCTGCTAGTGCTGGAAAATTATCTCACACAGTGAACTCCCATTTAAATGGCATCATTTCTGACTTCTATCAATAGGATCACCATGAAAGTTCAAGAGTTGCTGGAAAAGCAGATCTTTTATCTCCATCCTTTGTGAATACAAAAACCTGTCTATCAGTTTTACATTTAGATGATAAGAGTTTGATAAAACAGTGGGTGAGGAATTTAATCCAAAAAAATGACTGCCCACAGTTACCACTTTAGCAAACATATTGCTGAGAGTTACCTTGGGTCCTGGCTCTCCAATGCCAGGGGGTCCTGCAGGACCATGGGGACCTGGAGGGCCTTGTTCGCCCTAAAGAGAAAAAATGGAAAGAAACTTTTAATGTGAATAGAAGTTCAACCAAATTCTGACAGAGTGTCTTTCCAAAGCCTCATTTAGGACTAGAGAATACATTTTTAAAACAAAACAAAACAAAACAAAACAAAACAAAACAAAACAAAACAAAACAAAACCATCTAAACCTGTCTTGAAGAAATATGTTTAGATTAGAAGCAGGGTCAATACCCCGGACATACAAGTTGCTGAAAGAGATAGTAATGTTATAAAGCCACTCTTTCAAATGCATCATGAAAGATAAAAAAAATAAATTTATTCTTTGTCCTATCTTCGGTCCTGATTTCGTCCAGTATTTCAGTGCTTCCACAGACTTTTCCCGATAGAAGGATGGGTATTTGGAAATGAAGCAGTGTTTATACTTCCAACACTGTACTCAAGGTTCTTGCCATAATAACAAATGCACACACAGCATGACTCTTGTTCCTACTGCTGTCTTTGACTGCAGCTCCCAATTCTCTTCCTCTCTTCTGTATACTGGGTTTCTAACAAAGCCAACACAGCCATATAGTTGCTAAAAATGTTTTTATCAAAATGTGTTTATTTTGTGGGAAAGTGTTAATCTTTTGGGGGCTGAAACTTTTATTTACTGAAAAATTTTATATGTTGAGTTCTGCAACCTTTCAATGAGAATTTTGCACTTGAGAAATCAATTGAAGTGTAAAAAATTACATTTCCTCACAAAACCAATCAGGGTTTTTTTTGGCCAAAGAATGAAGCTAAGATGCAGGAATGGAAAGATGCAGAAAAAAATAAACAGATTATTCTTGAAGCTTAATTTGTGATAACTATGCACTTGGAGTGCAACTGCTGCAGCTTTAAATTTAGAATAATGTGGAACTTGTTGCCCTGACTTAAATTCATTCCACTACAGAACAGTATAATAATTTGGAAAGTAGCTATGAAATTTAAAACTTATGCAAAATGTAAGATTTTCTAGCACATCTTCATAATCTAATAAATTAATACAGCACCAGGAAAAGTTATGTCTTAAAAGGCAGAGACAAATCAGACAAACTGGTATCACTCAGCAGAATAGCATATCTCTACATAGGACACTGACAAGGTATTAACAACGTTGATATTGTGTTAATGTGGATTCTGTCCATGCAACTATTGCCAAAATACAAAATATAGCTAAAAGGTTGACTGTATTCCTAGGTAGAACTTATTGTTTGGGTTTCCTAATAATATTTTCATGAAAGCTTTGGACCAGAGTCACAATTCAGTTCATCTGTATCAAGACCATGCACAAATCATGCAGCTTTTACTGATATAAAGCCAATTGCAACTTTACCAGTTATCCTCATAGCTGTGTTTTTCCTAATGTGTTTGTTTGAAACAGATCAAACAACAACAACAACAATTCCTCAGATGACACATCTTCTACACTTTCTACAGCATGGTGCCCAGGAAATTTTGCCTTTCAGTCCATAGGCTCCCTTATCTCAGCATCAACTCTGCCTTCAGTACCTTTCCACTTGACAAGTCACGTTAACAGGTTCAGCCCTGTGCAGCCTCGGGGCCTGAAGACAGTCTAGGACGGATAGGGATGGATCTACCCACTGCAAGAGGTGACAGAGTGAGAAAGGAACAGGCACAGGCTGTTGTCAGGCAAGGCAGTACACTAAGTATCAGCTGTTCCAATTCACAATTCTTGTTTCTTTCATGGAGAAGGCAGACTGCTATTTCTGTCGTGCCAGGATGCATGAGCATGCCCCACAGAATGAATCCAAAAGATATGCAAAGTTGAAAATATATTAAAAAAACCCAACCTATTGGGTTAAAAAAATAGTTCAGCTATGTACAGCCCCACTATGCCCTGGGCACGGCAAATGCCACTAAGCACATTGGCTCCAACTGATAAAACTAAACCTCTGAAATGGTGTAGGAACTTGTTGCATGCTGAAAAATGAAACAATAAGCCAACCCCCTTTGTTGTGCTTGGTAAGTGCCCTTCAATTTTTTTTTCTGTCACCCAAACTGACATTGTGTTTCCTGTCTATGTTGACAGTCCATGACAGAATTTCCCAAGGACAGTAACTCTGAGGGATGCTTCCTATCACAAATAATTCACTCCTTTGCAAGTTCACCCACATGATAGAGCCATGCCTTGAATGCAGATGGGAGTCCCGCTGAAGTCAATACTTTTCCAAAAGCTCTATTTTTTAACCATGATAAAAACATTACACAGTTTTCCTTCCAAAGACTGGAAGGTCATGGTGTCATGTGCCTTGCAAGAGCTGTTGCTGTAGATATGGTACTACTAGGTGCTGGAGTAGGGAGTCTAAGAAGCCCTTGTGATAAAAAATCATGTAGGGTAGTATGAAAATGTTGTTCTGTGGAACACTTTCTTATGGATAGAAGAGGATGCCTGAATATTAATGGAGAAAGAAACCCAACCTTCTACCAGACAACATGCAAAACTTGGAAACTTAAATGATTCAGTCTATTTTAAAGACTGAATGTTTCAAACTTCAAATGGCTGTTAACAAATCTGGGGTTTATCTTCTGTGGTCTTGGTGCTACAGGTAATGTGGAATTTATGAAAATGATAAAGTTCTGGCAATAATATCATGTTATGTCTACATGTAGAGAGAAAAGTCTGCTTTTCCAAATAGCTTTTTTGTAACAATTTTCTTCATTTAATGCTTTGCTCACATTCTTTTTTTCTCTCCTTATAGGGATTTTCCTTCAGGTGGCATCTAATATCATCTGGAGCAATGGGAAGGAAAATTACACTTGATCTGAGGTTAATGTTTTTACATATTGAAATTGTACCATTTTAAGACTGGAACATACTTAACAGTCTAACCCAAAAAAACCACCATCTTCCCCCCACCAATTGTTCATTATGCTCATTAGGATGAGTTCCTGTTAGCGCCAATATAAACAATTTCTTTCCTTTTCAGAAAGTCCATATATGCTGTAAGGAACACAAACACTCTGTATTTCAGCCTACAATGTGGTAATGATTTAGCTATAGTAAAAAAAAAAAATTCAAATATAATGATTTTATCTTTAAAGTAAACATTGGCAACAACAATGCAAATAGATTTAGATATTTTAACAGATATGATTCATATTTTGTATTTCTAAGTTAGTTGAGATATCTAGGAACTAAACTTGTTTATAGGAAAATCGGATTTTTTCAGTCTCCTGGGAAAGTTGCAACTTTCCATGTAAGTGAGGAAAGAATTCATATGTCATCAGAGAAGAAGCAGATCCCTTAGCAGTTCATTCTGGGACATGCATTCAGGAAAATATGCAATGATGGATTTTTTACAGAATGATCCCAGGATGATTTTATGGGAATAACTGCTTTGAATATCTACATTCAAACTTAACCTTTTCCTTATAAGTTTGAATACATGTCTGTTCATAAAACTTTCGCCCTTAATTGAAAATATTACTACACAAATCAAATTTTCCAGGGAGGCTCCTTACTACAGCGGTGGATTTTAAGAACGTCTTTCCATAAATATGTTGTGATTTCTAGAAACATGCATTTTATATCTAGTAGGTGGTTTAAGAGTTTAAATAAACCCAATGTCAATTCTGAAATGATAACCATAAGTACTCCCTGCTCATCACTTTTTTATGAGCGGAACATAGGTCATACGCTGATTTCATGCCCCAATTTTATAATCTGTAACCATACAATTCTGTTCATAAATTATTCACTGAAATTTGTAAATACTCATTATTACTGTCTTCACTAACAAACACATTTTCAAAAATTACCTTAAGTATACTCTTACGGAACCTTACTGGTGCTATTGCATAGAATACATCGTTGTTGGTTTGGGGTTTTTCTAATAAGTATTAGTTAAGCATTTGACAATAAATGAAAACCAGAAAAAATAATGCCAGCTAGTCTGAGTAAATCAATAGATATATGCATGTCTAAAATAAACTTTTTATCCAACACCACGAATACTAGGTGACCCCAATTTAGCTTTGCAAAAATGCTATATTCATTCCTAGAACTCTGTTTTCCAGAAAAATCATGGTGATTCTGTTTCCTTCCTCGAGAGTAAACCAAGATGATTTGAGTCCATTTGTGTTAGAATGTTGGATTTTTCCTGGTTTTTATTGCTATTGAAGGGCAAAGCTGTCTTCTAATGAGAACATAACAACACAATGTGGGAATAGGTAAGTCCAACAACAGAGGAAAAATCTTGACTATAGACTTTGAACAGCCGGCTGGGGAGTTGAAAGCTGATAAAAGAGGGAAGCTTCTTATTCTTATTGAAAATCTGCAGCTAAAGCCTAACAACAGACCATAAATATTGTATCCATGTAGACGGATTCTAGAGGAAGCTGTGTGTATTTTACAGACATGAACGTATGTGAAGAGACTGACGGGAGGACATGCAAGATTCAGTGAATAAGGTTTTGTATATAATAGAAGTATGTGGTCCTACTATCTTGGACTCATCAGTGTACAATGACAGATAAAAAAATTACTGTCATTTGCTGCGCTGCAGTTAAGAGAGTCATGATTTCCACCACATGTATGAATAGCTTCTTTCAAACCCATCATCTTCTTTCTTTTTCCACTTCTGAAATACTCTGCAGCAGCTTTCCCAAACAAGCATTTTGTTGAGAAGATGAAGAAATGAGAAGTATGTAAAAGCATTTGTCAGGAGGAGAAAAGCCATGATGGATGGCAATACTCCAAACTTTTTACGATAAACATTTCCTATATCTAAATTTATTTCTGTGAATTTTCTAATTAAATTGTTGCCTAAGAAACAAAACATGAGTGTTTATTATTTGAGTGTTTATATATTGCATCTTTTACAAAGCAGCTTTGTATGAACTCATTTGCCTTGTATAACTTAGATTGTTAGCCAGGCTATCAATGATCCTGTTGTAGAAAGTCTTTATACCAAACTGATAAATGAAAGACCCTTCTGTACCAAACACTGATGTTAATAACTTTCCCATGGACAAGACAACCATATTCACATCAAGCAAATTCCCAAAGGCGTGAAAACCAGAAGACTTCCCAAATTAATCACATACTTTATCCAACTGATTTTGCTTGACAAGGTGTAGTCATTAACTCTAAATTATCTATCTTAAATATCACTAAGGCATTAATTGTCACAAAATCTCACACCTTGACCAATTTCAAAGTTGTCTTGAGTTTTTACAGTACACAAGCAATTAAAAATTGTTATAAATACTCAGTCTGAAGGTTTTAACCATCATCTAGAAATACTTAAAGTACCTAAACACAGGCATTATAGGCAAAAATATTTTAGAAGAAAAACTTTCCAAGTGATGGCAAAAGTCAAGACACATATTCAGGTGACTGAAATTCCAACATAAGTGCTGTGGCTCTAGGGCGGTCCTTGGTTGCATCCTGTTACGGCCCTACAAAACATTATTGGAGACTCAAATGGAGAAGTGGCTGTATGTGCCAAGAATACCAAGCCTTCATCACATGATGGTGCACCATGCAGGTGGGGACATTATTGCTTTGCAAATAACACCACTAATAAAAAAAACTACTGACAAAAAAGGACAGGAGAGTATAAAGATTCTACAGAGTTCCTGCATTCTCTCTCCCTATACAAATAACAGTCAACCACACATATACAACTACATCTTACCTTGTTGCCTTGAATGCCTCTTGGGCCTTGCTGACCTGGATCTCCCCTGATACCCTACAAAAAAGTCAAAGCAAAGAATGAGCTGCCTTTGAAGACACATATAAATTTTGGGGTTTTATTTCCCCTGAATGGGGTGCAGTATAATATAGCACAATTTTAAGCTCTAAAGGACAAGAGTTTTCTGTATCATACCCTGTGAAGTGCCCTCTGAATATTGTTAATATTCAAAAACCAGTGCTGACAGAAAGGGTATCTTATTACTCCATGTGAGTTGCATGACAAGATAATTATTTGGCAGACTCTGCTGTCTTGGTGCCACATGTACCATGGCTGCTCTTCACAGAATTGACAGGTCACATGCAGAAGAAACTTATAGAATATAACGTACTTCCTTTTTATTTGGTAGCTTTTAGTTCCCTTACCTGAGGTCCCCGAGGTCCCGTAGGCCCCACAGAGCCTTGCAAACCCTGAGGAAAAATTAGATTCAATTATCAGATTAAAAGGAAATTGCAATCTGCTTTTAAGTGTCAAGAACTTGAAACGTGTATGTAATGGCTCAAATCTCTGTTCAGGCATTTTCTAGGAACTTCATTGTCTCACCAGAGCACTGCTGCCCTGATACTGTATTCAGTAATTCTGTGTTACATTTGACCCTCAATATTTGGTTAAAATACTTTTTATCCACAACAAGCATAGCGAATGGCTACTTAACAACTTAGCTGTTTGATTAAGAAGTTTTTATTTGCTACAGGTTTTTGAATTTAGTTCCTAGAAGCATACTAGATACAGAATTCTTAATAAAAATGCTGCAGTATTTATACCAGAATAACTTCAGGCAACTTTGCCTCACTAACTCAAACTGCTGATCAGTAGCCTGGCAGAATCACACTAATACTTCACAAAATCCATTAAAAATGCATCCAAAAAACTAAAAATGCCATGCTACTTTATTCCATTAGCTGTGATTTCTCCATTTAATGAGTTCTTACCAGTCACCACTATTGCAGATTATTCAAAAATCACTCTGCCTCACTGTTTTTTGTTTAGTCACCATAATACATATTCTACTGAATTTCACTTCCACTTGAGTAAATACTCAATTATAATTTATTTCTAAAGCAAAAATAGTTTTGAGCAAATTTACTGGTTTTTTATTTCTCTTCTCTTTTAATTAGTAAAATCTCTACAGGCAGAGGCACTGGCAGACTGCTGCATTTTTCAAGATATGCATCACATTTTGAACTTCTAATAGCCTTGACAAATTTAAAAGTGATACCTATGCAGACACTCCATCAACTGCCACCCCTAGAGATTCAAAGTCAGAAATTTTAAAAGATTCTCTACTCCCTGGCATTTGCTCCCAGGCCAAGGGTCAGGCACCAGAGAGAGGGATAACCCCACTCAGTTCCAGCTCATTTCCAGTACAACTGCACAAGGAATGGGTGGTACAAACAGTGATATGTTGATGAAATGATGGCTAATTTTGGTAGCAAACAAACGTATGACTTGAGTCAGTTCTGATTTCAAAGCCAAACAGAAACTGTCTGAATTTCAAGCCTGAACAGCATTTAGAAAAGCTCTGATATACAGCACCAAAACTACTGGATTCAGTCTGATTAATGAGATGAAAAAGTGGTAGTGGAAAAATGCAACATTTTCAAATCGGACTCCCAATTATGCTTCAATGTCCATCACTTCAGTTAAAGATCAACCTCAGAATATTGAATTTGCTTCTCATACATTTGGCTATATGTGTTCTGTGTCTGATTTTGTCTAGTCTAGAATGCTTTCTTTTAAAATAAAGCCATAGCTTTGTTCTATCTTCGGGATTTGTGAATGTGAAGGTGGGAATTCTGGAAGCGACTGATCCCCTGCAGACGACAATTTTTTTCATCACTGTCCTCAACAGAAATGAAGCAAGCAGATTTCTGGCAGCCCTGGCACATGTTTTCTATATCCAGATTTCTTGGCTGCTTTGATTATGTTCTTTGCCAGCTTCTGAACAGCTTCCTTTTAGCTTAGTACACATTTCAGGTAATGTCATGCTATTTCTCACATATAGCCTGGATAAAGAAGGTATGACCTTTCTTTATTCCTCTGAGAGATGCAGCTCTCTCCTTTTTCATTGATATTTCAGACTTTTCTGATTCACTTGCTGCCATTTTGAACCGCAGTATTCCAAAAGATATTCTCAGCCTTTAGATTTTCAATACAGTATAATGCCCTTTTTTCTTCGCAATAAATATTTCTGGAATGAATATTTATTGATTCCTACCTCAAATTCATCATCAAATAGCAGCTTCTAGGAAAACAACAACTTTTCAAGGTGGTCTTTGATAAAGGTAAGCATAATATGGATGGTAAAACTGAAGAAATGTGCTTTAATAGAACAAAAAGTGCAATCCAGTTGGTAGTTTCTAACAATTCTAACTACAAATCAGTGGTTTGCCTTACTCATACAAACCTGCTGGTATGAACTCAAGATACATTATTATCTCACTTAGCAGTAAATTATCCTTCCATCTTTCAGAATGTTTAAATAAACCAGATAAAAATCTGTATTCACTTGCAACACTGCTGCACTCCAGAGTAAAAGGAAAGGAGGACTGGATAGAAGTGTGAATGTGTATCAGCACAGATGGGCTCGTAGACCTGAAAGTTGTTCATGTCGGGTAAGAACCTGCTTTTAGTGCAATATAACTTTATACACTCAAATTGAAGTTAAACTTTTAAGGAAATAAATTGGGTGGTCTCTGTAAAATGCTCAGTCCGGTATAAGCAAAGCTTGGCACTGGTCAGGCAAGATTTTGTTTTAGGTAAGGATCTGCATATCTTATGCAAAATGGAAAAAAAAGAATGTGGTGAACTGTGGATTCAGTTTCTAGAAATCATACTTCTACTACAAATGTATCTCTACCACCAGGGAATTATAAGGTGCTCCAAATTTACAATATCTTTTCAAGCTGTGTTCATAAATATGTTACATGATTTTCTAGTATCTTCATCAATATGGAACAGTTCAAATAAAAACTATACTTACTATTTCTCCTTTTGTTCCTGGGGGTCCACATTCTCCTCTTTCACCCTATATAAGAAATCAAAGGGTTCACAGCTAAACAAGATGATTTGATTACACTATGTGCATTAAAGACTCTGCAAGCAGTAGCACAAGAGGTTTAGTAGACTCTGAGGACCTGGAAGTGGCATCATTACATATGGTCTGTAGAAGATAGGATCTGCTTGGCTCAAGATAGATTATTCTGAAAATGCCTGCAAAACATCCAACTTACATCAGAGAATAATACATTTAATATCTAATAAGTTTTGCTGCACTTTTCCACCTTGCTGCACTGTCTCCAGAGATCCTTTCCATGCTCTGATTTCATTACCGTGATGTCTGAGATTTTTCTGAATAACAACTGTGAGATTGTACATGTGGCATGATGAAAGAATTAAGTGTTTCACTGATGATTTAACATATCAAGACACATGAAAAGTAGACTTATGAGTCACTGTTCCCATTTTCATGAAATGTTACCACAAAATTGACTGAAGCATTTTACTGACAAAGATTCATAGAGGCACTGCTTTTATTAACAATGTAGAGAGATAAATGTCCAAACCAAGAAAAGTCAAAATGGGATTATCTTTGTTTCATTTCTGACTATGATGGTCCACTTTGCAATTTCATCTCTAGAATCCTGCAAGTCACTGAAATATATACTTTTTTTATCTTCTTGGAGAGACTGTGTTGAAAATTTTCTTGATCAAGCATTAGCCCTTGCAAGTTATAAACAGCTTAAAAGTAAACTTCCTTGTGGTAAGTTTTTCGAAAGCTAATGATTGCCATATTGTGTTTGTAGTAAACATTTTCACTTTCTTTTCACTTAACCTCTTATTCAACTCCCAATTTTCTTTTTCTTCCAGAAACTGTATTTCTGGATGTTGCCCCTTTTCTTTCTGTATTTAGATTACATTCTCTGATTTTGTGGTTTGTTTTTTTTTTTTTATTTTTTTTTTTTAATTATTTCCAGCAGTGCAGTCTGTAATGCATTGCAGAAATTATGAATTTACTTCTAGGAATTGCATTAGGAGCTTTCATGACAAAAAGACAAGACAAGCTCTTTTTTCAATTCTTTCACACACATTGTCAGCAAGTGACAATTTATTTTCAGACTACTTCTATTCAACAGAAAACTTACCTTGTCTCCCTTGTAGCCAGGAGCTCCCTATTTAAAAATTGAAGAAAAAGGAAAAAAATCATAAAAGAGAAGGCAAAGGCTTAACATACTGCTAATTTAAGTAGAAAAAGCCCCACTCCCCAGTAAAGAATTATGTTTCAGAAGCTATTTTAACTATTAACAACAATAAAGTATCTCTCTGAAATTGCTTAACATACAATTCTCTGCAAATCTAGATGTCCACTTTTTACTCATATATTAGCTGTAAATATGCCACTCAGTTAGCCAGCCTCCTAGCAGACATGCTGCCATTTAAATGGGACTTTTAATCCGAGTTACTCTTCTACAGGGAGTAGTGTTAATCTTTCTCCAGTGAAACAACAAGAATTCTGATAATTATCAGTTAGAAGCCACCAAAAGACCATGTAGTGTTTTTAGTAATGACATTTTCAGTTCTGTCTTTGGGATAAGTGTAATGCAAGCCAATTCAAAATCACACAGCTTTCAAAGTTCCTTCTCCAGTAGCATCTCATCTGTATATCTGAGCACATGGTTAGACTGTTTGTCTCAGTATACATGCTTCTGTAAACCAGGCCTTAGTGTAGGTGCTTTAAATGATTGAATAAAGTAGACACATAAAAAATGAAAATAACATTTTTAGTTCAGAAAATGTGAAAAGACAAAGTATGAGTTACCACTGTAGTAGTCACATACCTCTTCACCTTTTTCTCCATGATCTCCTTTTTGAGCATCACCCTATTGGAAGCAAAGGAATACAACTGAAATATGTATTGCCCTTTCATTTATTGCTATTGCACTAAAACCAAGAACACTGTTAGATGAGCAGAATTGGTTTTTCCTATTTGCTAACGTTCACACTTCCTCTTTCCACAGTCAAGGACACACATTTCCTGAACATTAACATAGAAAACCCAACTATTGTCATTAGTCGACTGAAATCTTAGTCAATAGAGCAAAGCACTCTCCTCAAGGGATCTGTGTACTGTTAGAAAGCTCTGTGGAACTTAAAGAGCCTTCAGTATTCAGAGACCTCTGCTGTCAGAGAAAAACTGGAATGATAGGCAGTGTTAACTTGGTAGCAGTTTAGTTTTAAATTTTTCTCTGACACTTCTAAAGCAGCTAACTATAAACTAGCAAACCTCAATATTTAGAACTTATTTTAACATACTTTTCCTTTGCTATAGTCACATATATGATTTGAATAACTGATTAGAAATTTGCTTTATTTCTTTTAAATTCACATTACCTTGTTTCCTTTTGGTCCTGGGTCACCTTTCTCCCCTTTGCCACCAGCACTGCCCTGAAACAAAGCAGGAAAATGTTATTACCATTGTGAGGATAAAATTTGCCAGCTTGTCTAAGACTATATCTTAGCCCAAAATCATTCTGGAAGAAGCTTTGGTAGAAACTCCCACTGATTCAAGCATGTTACTTGTGACACAACATTCATTTAGATAAACCCACTCTGGTATTAAAAGGTATCTACAATTTTTTTTAAAACAGTATTCAATGGTAAGTAGATTTTCTACAGAACATCTGAAAAATCTAATCAGGAAGGCATTACAGAAAACAAACACAGTTCTTCCTTCCCATTTCTCAATTAACCACCACTACCTCATCTTCTCTGCTGAGAAAAAATCTGCACAGAACAGTTTAGGGTCAATATTCAGCAACCCTAAGGAAAAAATTACTGCACCATTATTACTCTTTGGAGCCTCATGAGGGTTGGGACTAGAAAGTTTGGTGTATACACATCTGTATAATAGGTTACATCTAATAATTTTGGATAAAATAACTTTAAAAATCTTGGATCGAAAATTTTAAATTGCAAACAGAGGTTCAGATGCACATTATCCAGATGCACATTATCCAGAAGGACTGAATGATAGGCCCTGGTGTCATAGCCTGCTAAGGGTATGGTTGACCAGTTAGAGTCTAGGGAGAAAGAGAAAAACCTCTGAATGCACCTTGCTTGTCTCTGGGGGAGCTATTAAAGTCAGAAAAATGATCAGAGAGGTCACCCACTGTCTGAACTCACACTTTTCTGTTCCTTACCAGAGCCAAGAAACATGTCCTGAAGCGTCACAAGAGAAAAGAGAGTGTTGGAGGCAGAGTTTTAGATCTTTCCTCATATAGCCCATTACCTTCAAACTTTTGAACCTTTACTCCTCACAAAAATAGAAGTTGCTGGTGGATTAAAACCTTTGTCTAATGGATCTTTCCTTCCCCATTGCAAGATTCAAGAATAACTTTTTTATTTGGGCTCCAAAATCATTTACCTATTTATCCACCATGTTTTATTACCCAATAAGAGAAACATATTTTCAAGATAGAATCTGATTATGGATAGATTTTTTTTTTCTGAGCTCCTTTAACAGTGGCCTTTCACTACTAAATTCATATGCTACAACAAATCAATCTTTTTGCAGTACATGCACAGCTAATGTCTTGTTTTTTACCTAGTTTACATAGCAACCAATTAAAGTATTGCGCAGTATCGATCTTGATTAAAATTCAAATTCTTGAGCCTGTTCAAATGAATGCATACTTACAGAATCACCTTTGACTCCTTTTACTCCCTTTTCACACTCGCAGATCTTCTGCACACACTACAAGGTTAATAGAAAGATAAAGGAGTACATTTTTCAAATATATTATTTCAAATTTTAGAGCAAAAATTTAGGTTTTGCCTAGCTGGAGACTAAAGAACATAAAAGTGGAATAATATGAAACAAATTATGTTCTAATACATTTTTTTCTCATATAATCAACATTAAATTTCCATACAGAGCAACCAAAATAAGTTACTTGATTTATTTATAACAAAAATAAATTTCTTACCATAGTGACTGTAGTTACTGTAATAATTACAAATGTTTAAGACAGCATATACATAATACACAGTACTGTGAAACCTTTTAAAAATTTTGAACCATTTTGACATTATTATTGTTTTCTAATGAGACCACAAATGAACTTGCTTATCTTGCTTTAGACTTATTCCACTCCTGTAGGAAGAGCTCTTTATGTCCTACTGTTGATACTACTCACTAATGAGCTAACATCATAGATTTCTCAGGAGAAGGGACAGAAGAAATGGAGGAAAGTTAAAATAAGAGCAACTACGGTCAGAAAATTTACCCAGAGATGGAAGGTTGACTAATCCTCAAGTGTTGTTGCATTATAGAAGAAGCAGACTTTGGGAAGTCTAGTGTCAATACCAGTAATCAAACACAAAGCTCAAAAACCCTACCTGCTTCTGTAGCAAGGCTTCCTGAAAATAAAATAAAACAAAAATATTACTTTCATACAGATATGATTTAATTTAACAGAATACTAATTTTTCCTCTCTAGTTTACAGAATTTCCAAAGTGAATGGTAGAGATGGTGAATACCTTCAACCTTCATTCCTTCCTCAAAGGGGTAAGAACCAGTCTGTGCAACTACTCTTACAGAAAAGAGTTCTTGGCAGGAAGCGAGGGTTATTCCATGTGACCCACAATGAGCAGAAAACACACGAGAAGTAACGGGATAGCTAAACAGACAGTATCAAGACACAGTGCTAACAACAGGGACTATGAAAAGACTTCCTAATCAAAGCCCTTCCTTTGGAAGGCCCTACAAACAGAATATGTAGGGGAAGGACTCAGTGACTACGCATGAGACCAAGCTACCTTCTAAAGTATTTTCATATGCTCAGAGACACACTCTGTGTGCTGGGAAATGTGATCAGGACAGCTGAGCTATTATTGTCCAAGCATGCAACTCTTTGGAGAGTGGCTGGGAGAAAGAAGCTCCGTCTGCCCTGACTCCTGCTGTAGCAGAGGAGGGACCACAAAACCCTCTGCACCGTCTTCAGGGCTTACCTAAACAAAGTTAAATGAAATCTGCCATGGATAGACACGTGACAAGATTAACATCAGCATAACTTACCAATTCCAATACTACATCAGCTACCAGGTTCTGATCATCCAGGCACAGGACGTGTTTAGAGGATGAATCACCAGATATCATGCGCAATTTTTCTTCTTGGACTGCTTTCTTAGAAAGGCCAATGGTAATAAAATGTATTCCAAGACTTCTAGCTGTTGTGGCTATACCCTGGACATTAGGGCTGTTTGGATGATCCACACCATCAGTCATCAAAAAAGCCACTTTTACACTTCTCCTACGACTTTCAGTTTTAAACAGCTGAGTGGCATTTGAAACTGCATAATAGGAGTAAGTGCCATGGCCAATAAAGCCCAGAGAATTTATTTTCTCCTTAAAATTCTGGACATTTTTCCAGGCTGTAAAGGGATGATCAATGCTAACTGTGCTGCTGAACTGCATACTTGCTAGTTTGACGTTATACATGTGAGACTTAACTGGCTCCATCTGGAAAATGCTGTCAGTTATGTTTTGAACAAAATTCTTCTGTAAATCATACAACTCATTTTTGGCACTTTCTGAACTGTCCAAGATAAAGACTATATCAATGAGACACATATGACCTGTAATGGAACAAGAAAGTTAAATCTATGAATGATGGGAACACCTGCACAACAGATTTCAGACAATTCTCTGCAAAAATTATTTTCCCAAAGATTCCCCTGTCTTCCCAGTAAAAATTCTAAGGATAAATTTCACTGAAAAATCCCAGAAATTCTAACAAAAACTGTCAGGTTAGGGTCTTGATGGGACGGTTCAAGTATTTTAGTTGATTTTGTATACAACATTTTCCACATGCAATTTCAAACAAAAATCAGGTTTCTTATAATTTCTCTTAGGACATATGCATGCCCATAAAAATAACTGATCAAACTGGAATCCATGTCCAAGTAGTCATGAAGTATTTTCCAGCCCTGATAATCAAAATAAATCACATTTTACATATTCACATATAAGTTACCAATTACTAAATAATTATGCTAAAAGGCATGGATACATGCAACACGGTCAATCAGAAATTTTAAGAAAATGGTTTTACCTTCATCTTTTGGCATGGGAGAGTAAATATTCTTTCCTTTCTTTCTGTTTTGCCCATGTACTATCTGGTTTGTTATCACAGCCAGAAGTATAAAGCAAAGGAAAAGACATTTTTTCCTCATAGTGACTTTCATCCCAATTAGACAACTTTTCCTTCCTGTTAAAAGTAAAAAGCCACCTGTGAATACATCATGAATAGAAGCAAATAAATAAATAGAGATACTTTAAATACATATTTGTGGGAAGCATGTTCTAGAGAAAATATATAAAACGCAATTCTAAAAGTCACTGTGTAATTTAAGCACAGTAACCAGCACTACCTCAGCTGTAGCTCCCATGTATAGTAGAACCTGTTTCATTATAGAAGAAATATGGGTATAACCCAGGACTGCCTTTTCTTTCTTAACAAAAAGTCACTTGAAAATCTAACCAAGAAGGGTAAAATGAATTGTTACTCTAATTATTAGGAATAAACAAAGATCTGGGTGTTTCGGGATACAGATATATTACCTAGGTCTGGAGCATCAGTATAAACAACTTATTCTTCTAAGAAACAGTGGCTTAGTAATGAAATTCTACACATGAATATATTATTAATATTACATGGCTATTACAGAATATGTGCAGTATTTTTCATAAAGACAGTACTCTATTGTAATGACAATATACTGATAAAACAAAAATTAGAACATTTAAATCAGCAATTCAACATATTTCTAGAGTATACTGAAATACATTAAAACTGATTTACAAAAAAAGCCTGTATTTTACAAAAATGCATTTTAAATATCAATAACAACAAAGACAATATGTTAAATGTAAAAATCCTTCCTAAATCCTCTTTTGAAGTCCATCAAGCAGTCACATACACAGAAGCCATAAGTCCAGTCCCCTAAAACTAGAAAGGAAATAACAAAGTCTCTTACCTTGAAGGCATTCAGAAAGCAAATTTTGGATTGAAGAAGTTTTCAGTGTAGAAAATATGTCCTGTAGGTCATACTGGAAAATATATATTGTTTACCAAAATAAAGCAATCTACAAATAAATAGCCTATGCACTTGCAAATAGCTTTATCTTGCATGTACATATTTTATCTTTTATTGCTGCTGTTTAGTTGGCCAAAGTTTAAATGAAGATTGTTGGACACTTGACCAGGGCTGAGCAAGAGAACAAGACATTTTATTAAAGGGACAGTGTCAGTCTGGGAGCACAAGTGTTTTTCCACTTTAAGTAACTGTACTTTTTCATTAAAAAAACCCACTTTTAGACCACCTACATCTTTACCCTTCACTCTGCCAGTCACATGTCTTCACCTGGTCTGTGTTAATGTTGCAGCACTGGCTAGATCAGAGATGTGAGAGCAGTACATCACTTGCAGGCTAGAAGTGAAGTCTGACCTGATGGTTTGAGAGTCTGCAGGACTCAAAGTGGTAACTGCATTGGCAATTACAATAATAAAAGACAACTTAAAAAAAAAGAAAAAAAAATTTCTTGAGCTGGTTTCCTCAGAAATTCTTTCTGCTTTTTAAATCCTCTGAGGGATCAGACACAGACAGGATATCTAAAATGGGGTGGTCATTTAGGTAGCTTTCAGAATGTTGCATGGAAATTATACTTGCTGTATCTACTGGCAGGCTTCAGAGTACAATTGTGTTATTATTTTTTTACTTACAGTGTTAAGTAAAAAAATGGGGTGAGAGAAAGTATGCCAATGATGAGTCTCAGGGAATCATAACATGCCCTGAGGGAGTTAAGTACAAATACCCAGCAGAAGGTTAGCAGACATCCCCTAGCCAGGCACTGCCTACCAGGCAAGACATCCCTCAGCACCTCAGTCACAGGACAGGGTCATAGAATACCCTGACCTGTTAGGGACCCACAAAAATCATCTAGTCCAACTCCTAGCCCGGCATAGGCCAACATCAAAAATCACACCATGTGCCTGAAGGAGTTGTCCAAATGCTTCTTAAACTCTTACTCTTAAGCCTCTTGAAGACTTAGTGTGCGACCACTTTCCTGGGGAGCCTGTTTCAGTGCTTGTTCCTGGCTGCCAGGACACACTGTCAGCTCATGTTCACCTTGCCATCAACCACGACCTCTAGAACCCTTTCCAGTCTCTCATTCACCAGTCTGTCTGCACATGCAATGTTGTCCTGTCCCAGGTGCTGAATCTGGGACTTGCCCATGTTAAATTTGATACAACTGGTGATTGCCCAGCCCTCTAATTTGTCAAGGTCTCTCTGCAGGGCGTCTCTGATGGAGTCAACAGCTCCTCCCAATTTAGTATAATCAGCAAATTTACTTAGTATACCTTATAGACCTGTGTCCCAATCATTTATGAAGATGTTGAAGAGCACAGGGCTGAGGATGGAGCCCTGTGGAACCCCACTAGCGACAGGTCACCAGTCTGATGTAACTCTGTTCACTGTAACCCTGTGCCTGACCCCTGAGCCAGCTGCTCACCCATCACATGACGTGTTTATCCAGCTGCGTGATGGACATTTTGTCCAGAAGGATGACAGTATAAAAAACTTTACTGAAATCCAAAAAGGTTCTATCAGCTGGCTTCCTTTGATCAACTAGGCAGATTACCATGTCATAAAAGGAAATTAACTTTGATAAGTAGGATTTTTCTCTCATGAAGCCATGCTGGCTGTGACCGATGATGACTGTATTGTCCTTCAGGAGTTTTTCACTACCTCCCAGAATAATTTTATCCACAATTTTACCAGACACTGATGTAAGACTGACACACCTGTAGTTACCAAGTCATCCATCTTGCTCTTCTTGAAATTTACCAGCTTCCAGACAACTGAAACCTCTCCAGATTCCAAAGAGAGTTAAAAAAATCATTGAGTGAGGTCTCAAAATGACATCGTCCCTTCGAGTACCCTAGGATGAATCCCACTAGGCCCAACAGACTTAGCAGAATCCAGCTGGAGCAGCAAACCCCACACTAGTTCAGGGTTGGCAGGGATATGTTGACTAAGAGCTTGTAAGTAAGCCGAGTACATGAAGCTTTTAAGTAAGCAGAGGACATTTCCTGCTGATTTCATTAAAATATTGGTGAAAGGGAAAGAATAGGGAGGAAAAAAAATAAGGCACCACTGACCAATGAACATAAAGAAAGTATCTGTCTTCATTAAGGTCAGTAGAAACATCCTTCATGTAGCCTGGGTGCAAGGTCTCATGTATTGATAGACTAAACACTTTCTTAAGCACTCACTTTCTGCTTCTCCAAGGATACATCTTTTTATAAAGAGACATTCAGCTAGAAATCCCCCTTTGCAAACACTATTATCTATTCATGTGTGCTGTGAGCCGTGACTATGACAGCATATGTAACTTCAACTAAATTAAAGGGTGAGAGAACTCATACTAAGGAACTCCAAGAGATCTTAGCTCTTAGCAAAGATGGAGATAACATTAATCTGTTTATGTTGCTGGTTTTGGCTGGGGTAGAGCTGATTTTCTCCACAGTAGCTGTTTTGGATTCATGCTGGAAACAGTGATGATAATTCAGAGATATTTCAGCTGTTGCTGAGTAGTGCTTACATAGGGTCAAAGCCTTTTCTGCTCCTCATCTCACCCCAGCAGGGAGTGGGCTGTGGATGCACAAGGAGTTGGTAGGGGACACAGCCAGGACAGCTGACCCCAACTGACCCAAGGGATATCCCAGATCATATGCTGTCATGATCAGGATATAAAGCTGGAGGACACTTGATTGGGGGGCCACTGCTCAGGGACTGGCTGAGCATGTGCCAGCTGCTGGTGAGCAACTGTTTTCATTTGCAACATTTGTCTTTCTTGGGTTTTATTTCTCTTTGCTATTTTCCTTTTCATTACAATATTATTACTGTTATTTTTTAAAAATATCAATTGGTTAATTGGTTGAAAAAAAATTATTAAACTGTTCTCTCAACCCATGTGTTTTCTTATTTTTACCCTTCAAATTCTGTTCCTCCCATCCTGATGAGGGTGGAGAGTAAGCAAGAGGCTACGCAGTGCTTAGTTGCTGGCTGGAGTTAAGCCATGACAGGTTGCATGTGAGAGCTGTATCTCTGCACTATGACTGTACAAAGTACCATTTACACACAGAATTGTCAGTCTGTTCACACTCTGTTAACATGAAATGAAGGAACATGCTGCTAACAGAAAAAAATCCTACCCACCACCACTGCTCACCCTCTTCACCCAGTTCAAGTAAGGAAGGGTTTGCTGGCCCAGCAGTTGCAGCCTCATTCTAAAGGGCTCGTCCTATAAACCTCTACATCGTCTCCTGTCAAATACATGCCATCTTTACTGAGGCTAACTGTCTTCATTAAATAAATGTTGCCTTCATTACACACATGTAAAACAAAGAGTTTCAATGGAATACAGTATTTTACACTAAATATCTGTTAGTGCTATAAATGACAATTATTGTCAGTACCCAGCATCTGCTGTATTAGCGACATTGGTGATGATTAAACATTTCATTAGCAATAAATTAGTCACACAGATCACTTATACTGTTTACATACTTATTCTTACCCTTATGCATGCTTCGATCAAGACTGCATACAGCCTATTGGATCAAAAGCTATGGAAAAAAATGCTTTTGCCAGCAGTTGGCAAGGTTTACCCGCACTATGTACCAGAACAGAACTGAATGAATGGATTTCCAAATGTGTTCAAAGATTTCTCACTTTTTTTGGGGACCTGCAAACATGACTCTCATCTGGCAGAGATGAGAAAATGTTAACACTTACGATTTTTAGACATAACAATGTGACTAGTCAAATATGCATGTACCCTTGTAGTTCTGATGCACATGTTGTATTTGGACAATAAAGGGATCAAGTTCGGTTGTATTTCTCTGGCTAGAACATCTGTAAATCTGTTACATGTTGGTCTGTAACTGGTCTCTGGGAACAGCCTAAGCTCTTCTTCACTTCTTACTGTGTTTGGAAGTACAGTAAGAATATTGACAGTTCCACAACAGGATTGTTGATTTACAATTCAGAGCTTTTTTTTTTTCCACTGGTCTTGTTAGTATATATTTTCATAGCTTTGTATTCACTTAGAAATCAAATCTGATGGAAGTAATGACTCCAGATTTACAACATTGTTTTTAACAGTAATACTTCCTGCAAAGATTTTTAGTACAGCAGTGTTCCAATGGCTGCCCTGAACCACATGCTCTGAACCAGATGCTCAGTATATTCAGCTTCCAGGACTACTAAATCTGTCTAAATGCACCCATTACATGACCATACTAAAGCTCTAGTCTGCAACACAAAGTTTCATCCGTACAACTCATTTTATGTTACTAGTGAAACTTCAAGTTAAAAAGCCTTTAGTTCCTGCATACATGCTAAGTCATCCCTTCTACTGGAAAAAATAATGTATAGCTTTTGTTCCTGGTACATACCTGCCCTCCTTGAATACTTCCTGCTATTCTCATTACTGAAACTCAAATATGGTAAAGAAGAAATAAAAAGAGAGAGTTGACAAAGATAAGAAAGAGCTTATCTATGAAGAGAGACAAAGTAAATTATGATTCTGTTGCTTGAAAAGCCACAATTGAATGCAAATGTGATACAGATGTATACAAGTATGAAAAAAGGTGGCTATTCTAGAGTACATGAATGTAGAATGTCAGAGGACTTACACTGTGGGTCAGGTTGCTTGATGATATTGAATCGCCCCAAACTGAGCCTAGAGACACTTCCAAGACAGAGTCAGAGAAGTGGGTATTTGCTTTACTCAGCGCTGGGTGCTTGGGGGTCGCTCCTCCTAACACGCACGTCAAACACACAGTAAGTTACAATACATATATAGATATGCATTTCATGCATATTCATTACATTTCTTAGAAAAGGGGTGGTTATGCAAATAATTTCTTAGAACTCATTATCATTAGCATATGCGAAGCGCGGGCGCAGTGCACTCTGGTGGTCGCACTGAGGAAGGCTCCAAGTCTTCCTCCGTGGTCATTCTGGTGAAGGCCAGCAATCTTCCTCACAGTGCACTTTTCACTCCTTGCTATAGAACATGCGCAGTTACGGTTTTGTGGCCTCTGCAGTTTCTTGGCCGGCTCCAGCTGCTTTTTGTCTCTTCTTTTTGGTTATTTTTCTACTGTAGAACATTCTGCTTCCGAAGTTTTTGGTTAGTGCCTGTTAACCTCTAACATTTGCTGCTATATCTAATGCCTACACAAGCACAATGATTTTAACCCTTTCAAAATCAATCAAAACTCACTACCTTAAATTTATATTTTTTCCCCTGGTGTGCTCTTCAATCAATAAGAACACCAATAATTACTATAAAGAATACTAGATTTTTTTTTTTTCTCTGGCCAGGAGACACTAATAGGTGAAATTTGAAATAAATATTTTAAACAGTTTCTAAAAATCATTGTTCCTAGTACTAGATGTATCTTAATTCAGTGCCGTTGTTATTCATACACTGTGTTAGCAAAGTTGTGATTATTTGCCTTCTTAAAACCAGATTGCAATAAGTGTATCAAAAGGATAATTTAGTTGCTGAATATTTATGCAATGAAGATACTTGTGGTATTTAAATCCTGCCCTCTGGTGTATCTACATGATAATGCATAATGATAGTAATGATAGTACTTCATACTGGGTGACTCATTCAGCATTTAATCATTTATACACACCTAGTAAAGGAGGCTCCTGTCTGGGCAAAACATTTGTGCCCTTATAATAGAAGGTGGAAGCTAAAGACTAAGATATTAAAAGACTAAGGCACTTTGAGGAGGGAGGATATCTCCTGGAAGATAATTCTTTAAATTCTTGCTGTATTTCTTTCAATTCCCCCTGCTCACATTTCTATGTGTCCCACTGAATAACAAGTACAGCAACCACCCTGAATATTAATGAAGTAAGTGAAACTGAGACTTTTTTCAGTCTTATCCAAGTCTGTGCAGTTGACAAAGGCCATTCTGCCATCAAAAGAAGAGTCACCTTCCTTACTTAAAAGGCTTTTTATTTTAAATGCCTCAATTAATGAACGACCAAGGTGAAAGACCTGGTGGGCCAACTGGACCTACTGGATCCTCTGAGCCTTTTCCACCCTGAAAATGTATGGCGTTTGAATACAGTAACTTGCAATATGTTTTTAACATGAAATTGTATAAAATTAAGTGATAATCCCAACATATACAAAGAACAAAAGTATGATCTGTGCAAACAAAAGAATTTTCAGTAGAAATACTAACGCCTGGAGGAAACGGTCTTGCAACCTGTGCCTACAACTTCGACAATCATGCTGCTGAATCTGTGTAATTTGGAATCTTTTTAAAGAGACATATATTTTACATAGACTGAGAGGTTTGAACTCCAGCTTCAAACTCCCTATGTAATGAATACTTTCTTCTTACCAAAAATCAGATAAAGCAATACTACAAGGTATGCATCGTGGCATGGAGGAGTACAACACTACATCTGAAACAGTCTGCTAGGCTCCATCAGGCAACAGCTTCTGCAAGTTTAAGTAACCATAATCCAAACAAGAAGTAATGCTAAAAATAGCAATGACAGAATACACACTTTTTTCTTTTTCTGTAAAGGGAAGAGCAGCAGTAGACTTAGATAACTAAATTAATAATTGACATGTCCTTAAAAATCAGTGTTAACATTGCATTGCAATATACAAAACTCCAGCAGTATTTAGGTGTTTCTGTATTCCTGAAAGGATTTAGCTACTTTGGCTAGTTCCCCTTGGCCAGACATGACACAAATACAACAAATCTCAGAGATAACATAAGCTAAACAAAAAGCCAGCCTTCCAGGAATCAAATATGAAAAAGCATAACAAAGTTTTAGGGAAAAAAGAGCTTCCAGTTAATATCTCAAAAAATATTGACTAACCTTGGTATACCTTGATCTCCTATGAATTTAACATATCTTTAAAGAAGAAAATAAGCTCAAAATGGAGCTTCCATTGTACAAAGTCTCCACATGATTAAAAATTCTTGAAGAACTCAGAGACTTGTACATAGAGCAAACTTGGAATATTCTGCAGTCAGAAGAAAAAAAAAATATACATCATCCATGAAGAGAAATTGTGGAAAATAGTTTGAGATACAACTGCATAAAACCAATTGTCACATATAAATTCACATTAGAAATAAGCAGATCTTACAAGGAATATAACAGGGAGTGATCACAAGTGTGTGCAACATCTGCGAGGCCAAAAAACATAGGACTAAAATGAGACTTGATGAAAGTTAAACTGAATTAGATCCCTAATGATTTGGGGGTTTAAATGTGTAAGTTTATTTAAACATATCAATTGCAAGGAACAAGGAAATATAAAAAGCAGCTGTTATGCAATGGTGATGAAGAGATTAATAATTATCTAGGTACAGCCTCAAAACTAAACAAATATTCTGTATTATTTGCAAATAAAGATGCTGCTACTGGACAAAACCACAAATGTGGAGACAGCTACATGCAAACTAAAAGGGTAAATCAGAGCATGGAAAACAGAAGCAAAGATCAAAAACCAAGAGTTTAAAAGGTTCAGAAACATTAGAGGAATTCACAGCCTCACTAATGAAATACTGCTACAGTATTTATTTTGAGATTAACATAAGAAATAAAATTTCTGTGTGTGGTAGAATGATCAACTATAAAACATCTATGTCCCAACAGTTCATGCGATCTATTAACTGTGACACAGTGGTCTCTCAGGTGGTAACATTCTTTTGCATTCTGAAACACCAAATAGCTCTTGTGTTTCTATTAACTTACTTTGCACCTGTCGTTGTAATAACAGTATTTGCTGATTCAAAATACAATTTTTCATTCTTAAATTTCTCTGAATCTTTCTTGTGCCAATGACACAGGAAACACCTCTTCTGTAGCTTGTGTATTTGTCAGCAGTGTATTTGGACCATCAATAGGACTCAAGAAATGAGTAAGATGTCAGACAGTTAAGCTGCTGATGTCAGTTAAGCTGCTGATTCTCTAGTACCTAAAAAACTTACTCTTAGAATCAAAGTTAGATGATGTGATTACTGCAAGTATTAACTACATTTATAAACTCAACTCCCATACTTTCCCATGGAAAAATCTTAGGAACACACAAACTGAATTTCATCTTTGTTATAAAAAGAACCCCCAGGTGATTATTTGAAACAGATGTGAAAAAGCCACTATGTTCCACTTCAACAGCAGCAGAGGAAATGGAATGATGAAAATGAAACAGATGAGCATGAAAATCCAGGCTTCCAATTTTGCCTTCAATATGTGATAGACTACTTAATCCGAATTACTTTTCATTTTTCAACATGATTTGGCCTATTTTATTTATCAAAACAACTGCTGAGCTCTTAAAGATTACTGTTATTAAGGAAAAAACAAGCTAGTTCTATGAGGAAAAGTGCTTTTAAAATGGAAGGAATATTACAATGAAATCAAAGACAACTAGTTGTTGTATCATTACGTGACATCTGTGGCTTAAATTAATGAACCCTGTGAAAATTTAACACATAAAATGTAGTTCTTTGGATAATACAAATTCTCCATGTGTGCCGGTTTGGGCCAATCTCAAGGAAAGATGTCCGAAAGGACGTCTCCTCAAAGCAAAGCAGGGCACTGCCGCCCCTCCCCCACCAGGTTCGGGAAAAGAAAACTATTCCCCGGAGGAATGTGAAAGACAGAAAAAGAACTATTTATTAAACACACACACAGAGGAAAACAACAACGATACCAAAGAACCGAAATCTCTCCCACTGTGGAGAGGAAACCTGGAGAATTTGAGAGTCCTCACTGCAGGGGGGTGGTCTCTCTCCTCTTCCTTGGAGCTGGGTCGAGGTGGGTGCCCCACTCCAAGCTGGGGAAGGGTCCCCCAGTGGAGTCCAGATGCTCCGGTGATCTGAGCAAGTCCAGAGGAGAAGAAAACAAAGCCAAATTTTCTCTCCGTCTCTCTCCGAGGAAAAAGGAGCCGAAAAAAAACCGGATGGAAAAAGCAGGCAGGGTGCTTCCTCCACACTTCTCCCCCCTCACAGCTGAATGCAGAGCAGAGCGACCTTGAAGCACAGATTGTTTTGAAAAGTTCGCCCGGCCGCTTCTCTCTGCTCTCCCAGGCTCAGTTTAAAAGCACAGGACTCATGTTTGGGCATAGAGCGATGGTAGGGGATACACATGACATGGTCACCCCAAGACACCATGCCTTGTCTCCATGCAGAGACAAGAAAAAAGACAACAGACATTGACACAAATTATGTTCAAAGCCACTCCATACACATTTTTAAACTAAAGGCACTGAATACATGGAGATTATTGAAGAGATGGAAGAACAACTGTTTATCATACATTTTCTCAAAAATGTTTTGCTAAGTTATAAAAACATTGGAAAGGCCATTAAAAATTATATGCTGTAATTAAAAAGAGAAAGTAGGAAAATATTTAATAAGGAAGGCAAAGTATATGCATTTCCTTTCTTTTATGAGAAAAGAAGTAAGAGAAGCAGTAAGGAACTAGTGTCCTGACTCTAACAGTGCTGAAGAAAACTTTAAAAATGTGATATTTAAATATTTCCAGGCCAAATATCACTGTTTCTATATGAAGAAGGGAATTATTCTGAGAGAATCTGAAATTGTCCAATTAGTACTTCAGTTTATAATTTTTTTTTCAGAAAACTTTAAAAAGCATTGAAAACAAAAGGAAAAAGGTCAAAGTTCCCATCTCCATGGCTTGCAGAAAAACAGACTGTAAAATCCTAATCACATAGGAGTGAGGAAATACGGGTTGGTTTTTTTTTTTTCTTCAGGTAATTTATATGTCAGAAAACTTTATTACTGTGTCATCAAATACTGGAACAAGCTGCCCAGAGATGGTATGTAGTCCCAAAATCCCGTGCTTTGGCCGTTTGAGCAGGTCCCCAGAAAGAGGGGGTAGGGTTAGATGAGATATGAGGGAGAAATTATGACTGTGAGGGTGGTGAGGCACTGGAACAGGCTTCCCAGAAAATCTGAGGTGTCCCATCCCTGTCAGTGTTCAAGGTCAGGCTGGACGGGGCTCTGAGCAACGTGGTACACTGGGAGGTGTCCATGGCAGGGCGCTGGAATCAGATGCTGTTTGTGGTCACGGAATCACAGAATGTTTCAGGCCGGAAGGGAGCGCAGTGGGTGCTCGGGTCCAACCTCGCCGCTCCAGCACGGCCATCCCAGAGCACACCCCCAGGACCCCGTCCCGACCGCTCCCGCCT
>VZTH01019198.1:361665-491477 GCA_013397815.1 Aleadryas rufinucha
GAGGGTGGCGGTCTCACGGCTCCGGTCCGCTCTTGCGGCAGCCTTCGCGTTCCGCGTCTCCTGCCGGGAACGGGCTGCGGCCGGGGGCCCTGCGCCCCCTCAGAGGCGGGCGGGGGAGTGACCTGCAGGCACACAGAGGCGGCCCAAGTAGAGTAAATAATGCTGGTTTTTCGTACCTCCCGATCTTGCATGTCCTTTTGCAGAATGATAAAAGAGGTGTATAGGATCTGTGGGGTCTGTTCGCATGTAGGCTCGTGTAGTGATTCTGGGCATGCAGCTACCGAAAGTGTAAATGGAGTTTTGACAGTAATGTGCCTATTTGAATGTTGCTGGGACAGATACGAACGGAGACATGGTAACACTGGGGCAGGAGGTGGGATCAGGAGCTGTACAATAAGATGACAATTTGCATTTCTGTTGAAATCTTCCAGGAGAGAAAGGCTTTCTAGGCTATGGAACGGGCTTTAGACAAAACAGACAGAGTCTAATTTTTGTCACTTAATGCTTTTTAATTAGGCAGGGAAATTCTCTTCTAGGTGTTTGAGGGAGTGGCTCTTTCCCAGCGGCACACCCACGTATCCTGACACAGCGCATCTCGGGTAATGTGTTCTTGCTTAATACTGGTGTGGAGTTTGTAAACACAGCAAATCCTGTTGTCATCAATTTGCAGGTGGCCGTGTTGGTTCTGTCTCAGTACATACATACCAGCAAAAACAACATGTGCTGTGAGGAGAATGCTTAAGGATTTGGCTTGAAATGTGTTATGAGTTAAACTCTTGATCTAAAAGTCATTTGGTTTTGTTTGTTTAATGATGATTTCAGAGTGAAGAACTTGGGTTTTGATAACATTCCTACAAATTATTTTCTCAACAGTTTCCATATGCATGGATATCACCTGAATCTTCTTACCAGAATCTTCTTACCAGAGCTTAAATTGTGTGTCAACTTGCCCTAGCCATGAGTGGCTCCAAACCTGATATACTGTGGGCCCCACACCACGTTGACAGATTTGTTGTGTGCGATTCGGAACTGAGCCTTTATCACATTGACTCTGCTGTAAGTTCAGAACTCAAGGCAGGGTCCTTGAGGTTGTCGGAAGAAACTACAGCTACACTACTGTCAATAAATTCGGATACACCATACATGAAATGTGTGGCTTGGTATCCCAAGTATGATCCTGAATGTCTCCTTGCTGTTGGACAGGCCAATGGCCGAGTGGTACTTACCAGCCTTGGGCAAGATCACAACTCAAAATCTAAAGATTTGATAGGCAAAGAGTTTGTTCCCAAACACGCCCGGCAATGCAATACCCTCGCGTGGAACCCACTGGATAGCAACTGGCTTGCTGCTGGGTTAGATAAACATAGGGCTGACTTTTCAGTTCTGATCTGGGATATCAGCAGCAAATATGCCCCAGAGACTGCAGTTGCTACAGAGAAAGTAAGGCTTTCAGCAGGAGATGCGGAAGCAGGCCTGGTAGTAACAAAACCACTATATGAATTAGGACAGAATGATGCTTGTCTCTCTCTCTGTTGGCTTCCACGGGATCAGAAGCTGCTATTAGCTGGAATGCATCGAAATCTGGCTATCTTCGATCTTAGGAACACAAGCCAGAAAATATTTGTAAACACGAAGGCTGTCCAAGGAGTGACTGTTGATCCCTATTTCCACGATCGTGTCGCTTCCTTCTATGAAGGTCAGGTTGCCATTTGGGATTTAAGAAAGTTTGAAAAGCCTGTTTTGACCTTGACAGAGCAACCAAAACCCTTAACAAAAGTTGCATGGTGTCCAACAAGGACTGGACTGTTAGCTACTTTAACAAGGGATAGTAATATCATTAGACTGTATGACATGCAGCATACTCCCACACCTATTGGAGATGAAACTGAGCCTACAATAATTGAAAGAAGTGTCCAACCATGTGAAAATTATATTGCTTCATTTGCCTGGCATCCCACAAGTCAAAATCGAATGGTAGTAGTGACTCCCAACAGGACTATGTCTGACTTCACAGTTTTTGAAAGAATTTCTCTTGCGTGGAGCCCAGTGACATCCTTAATGTGGGCTTGTGGACGACATTTGTATGAGTGTACAGAAGAAGGAAAGGCTAGTTCCTTGGAAAAAGACATCGCAACCAAAATGCGGCTCAGAGCTCTGTCAAGGTATGGTCTTGATACTGAACAAGTTTGGAGAAACCACCTCCTAGCTGGAAATGAAGATCCTCAGCTGAAATCGCTTTGGTACACTCTGCATTATATCCTTTATTTTATTGTAGTTTTGGCCCTAAGGAAGTAATACACCTTTATATCTAAACCACTTATATAAAACGCATTAAAATCTTTAAATACAATGCAACATCCTGTAAATACTTTGCATATGTTAACAGGATGTGACTTTAAATTTTTAAAAACATTTTTTGTGAAAAATTAAGCTTCCTATACATGAAAATACTTATGAAGCAGTACACTGAAGATATGGATCAAAAACTTACAGGAAACAAAGGTCCCTTAGTTTATGCTGGCATTAAATCAATTGTGAAGTCATCTTTGGGTAAGAATGTTCCAACTTTGCTAAGTACTGTTGTAGTATGTTTGCAAAATAATGCACTCATGGGCTTGTCTTTGGCAGTTGTTCAAAGAGGCTATTTAAAAATACCAAAACAAAGTATTTCTGTTTGTTTTAATAATGTAAGTTAAGAGTAATTTCCAAAGTTTTCAGTGTTCTTGGAAAGTTAGTAATTGTAAAAGCATAGTATCCTCAGAGGCAAATCTTTGAACTATTTGAAACTTTTGAGTTTTGGCTATGGCACTAAGAATTCTTGCTCCCTGCATAACTATGACATTTTTCAAAGCTCCCATCAGGGTGTAGTTCTAGAAAAGTGACTTTGCTGTAGTCACTGCTAATGTATTAAGTACATTTGTACAACTGTGTTTAAATAAGCTGACCTGAAGTGGTGATCTCCCTGGTTCATCACATTCTGCCTCTCATGCTCGCTGAAGTTTTTCTTAGTATAATTTGTTATTTGACTATTTCCTTCTCTCTTCAATATATGTTTTATTAATAAATATGCTCCTTGGAGCAAAAAATGAGTCTTCAGTGGTGGGAAAGCTTCTGACACATTGATGCTGGCTAAGAAGAGAACTGGTAGAGCAGGTGCTTGACTCTGTATTATGTATTTTCAATTTGAAAATACTGAAAACCTCTGTCACATGTAACGTGGTAGAAGAAAGAAAAAAGTCTGAGAAATATGTGCCAAGCTTAGGTGCATAATTTTTAGCAGATCAAAATAATTTTGTGCATGTTGCTCCTTACCATGGAATTGTAAGCAATGTTAAAGTACTAAAATGTGATAGTCAGCTTTTGTACCCTGCTTTATGATTGAAACCAAAGTGTTCTGTTGTGATTGTGATTGAAATTGTGATTTAAGCGTAATTGGACTTATTTCCCATTTCTAGGAACTACAGAGAACCTCAGGCACAGCAGGAGTGGATCTGATAGACAGGCAGATATTATTCAATATCTGAGTGAGGAGAGATCTTTGGCTTTGCAGCTCTGTGGGTGGATAAAGAAGGGAACAGACTTAGACGTGGAACCTTTCCTAAATTCATTGGAACAGGAAGGAGACTGGGAGCGAGCTGCTGCTGTAGCACTTTTCAACTTGGACATACGGCGAGCAATACAAATTCTGAATAAAGGCGCTTCGTCAGGAAAAGGTGTGTATTGTGTTTAGTCTTTCATTTTGACTCTGTATCACATAAGTAGATTTTTTCAGTTATCAGAATTATGGAAGATAGTATGGAAGAGATGCCTGTTGTATTATAAAATTGATACTTGAAGCACTTGTATTGGAGCTTGACAAATCCTGATATTTCACTCATCAGACTACCATATGCCATACTGTCTAGTTAAAATAGATCATATGTTTCAGAATTTCCTACTGATAAAAACCCCAGAAAGACATATGTTCAGGACTAGTGGGATTCTTTTTACTTAATGGAATTGCTGAGGGAAGGAGTGTCTGTCTGTGCTTTCCATAGGGAGGATTCAGAGTGAAGACCTGCTACTTTCAAATTCAAAAATAAAATTGAACTTTCTGACAGAATGAATATTTAGATTAAATAGTTTTTGCATTTTTAGGAAACTTCTTAGCTTGAAACTTCTATATAAAATTGTCATCCTCCAGCTAGGTCTGTTAAATGATGGCTGGATATACAACCGTGTCTTTTCACTTCTTGTGGATATGAATTATGATAATGACAATCTTTTATGATAGCTATTTCAAAATACCACAAGCAGTGTGATGTTGTTTAAAGAAGCTGTCATGCATGTAGATGCTAACTTACCTGAACAGAGGCATTTAAAGCAGAAGCTACTACACATGGTAATGAATGCACATTAATTTTAGGTACTGTTAATTCTAATGCATTTTGTGTTGCATCCTGACCAAACATTGTGTTTCAGATGGATGCTTTAATTTACAGTTTTAACTGGATTTTTTTTTTAAGTCCTTAACTTGAATGATATTATTTACTGATTGCTTTTCAAAAATCAGGTGATCTGAACCTTAATGTAGTAGCAATGGCTCTATCAGGCTACACAGATGAGAAGAACTCACTTTGGAGAGAAATGTGCAGTACTCTAAGACTGCAATTGAACAATCCCTACTTGTGTGCTATGTTTGCTTTCCTGACGAGTGAGTCTGGTTCATATGATGGTGTTTTGGTGAGTAAATTCCTGTCTGTCAGGTTAAAATTTCTTTATGCAATAGGAGCATATAGATACATGCACATATGTAGGGAGAGTCCTATATTACTCCAAGAATTAATCAAATTAGAACGTATTCTTTTATCCTGGTGCTGGTAAACAGCATTTCTTTCTGCTAAACAGACATTTCATATTAGTGAATGTTATAGTAGTAAACAAATCATTCATGAACAGCCAAAATATCCATTATAGTTAACACATTTTTTTAGAGGAATTTGATTTTTAGCATGGAGTTACTAAACCACTAGAAATACATTAGCAAAACAATATAAGCAGTGGTAAGAAACAGAAGAGAGATGAATAAGAGAATTGCAAAAAGCAGACTAAATGCAGGGGAGTTTGCAGGACTTACATCAAGCTACATTTGCATTGAATTATATTTTCTTTTCCCTTGCTTACTTTTTAAAATAATTTCACTGTGTTGAAACAGTAAATAGAGTATTTCCAGGTCTCCTGAAACTGATACAGAATTACCATTTAAAGGGCAAACTAAATCTTTAATCATGAGATAGTTTGAGCCTTTGGAGGAGTTAACATATTTGATTCCTGGTTAGAGAACAGTAGAAATACTTGATTCAGTAGGAGTTACTTAGACCAGGAGAGGACTCCTGTAATGCAGCAGTGCAATTGGCCCAAAGCTGTTGAAAGCGAAGTTGTCATAATTTGATGCTTTTAGGGTAATAAAAAACAAAAAAAAGGTTAGAATCCCAGAGGAGAGAAACCTGGATCTTTTTTTTTTCCTGTCTTTGGGAGAGAGCATTGCTGTTCTCTGGATGTTGGGTAGTAATTTTATAGGGTTTTTTATTGATGAACTGGCAACTCCCACATGATAAGGTGCTGTTTGTTTGTTTTTAATTTTAATTTTTCCTTCAGTGAGAAACCTGTTGAAGTTTGAATGAAAGAGATTTTGCCAAGTGCATCTTGTTTTGGTAGTGTCAGTTACAATTTCTAATCTGAGAATATCAGGAGGGGAAAATATGGGCACAGCTAAGTATAAGAATTAATATAGAGAATTATTTTTTTTCTCCAGTGTTGCATCTAGTGAAATGATTAAAAAGCAGAAAGTAAATATTGATGCACTGCTGAAGCTCAAGTGTTAATACACTTCTGAGAAATTTGTTCTGGATGTTTAGTTTCTCTTTGCTTGGGGTGTTTTGTTGCTTTGTTTGTTAACTTTTATTTGCGATTTAAGGAAGGAATGGAGTGGTTAGGCTAGTTATTTTGTAAATATAGTAAAGGAAGCTTGGATTGTTTTTCTTCTGCCTCTAATTTCGTGGGATTCTTGGCTATACATGCTGGAAGCACTAAGTCCTCTACAGGACTTGCAAAGTTTATTTTTGTAGAGTTTCATAAACCATGTAGGATGTGTTGTACCAGGCTTTCCCAGGAGATTGTTCCCGTATCTGCAGTACAAACAAGTAAGCTGATATTTAGAGTTAGCTTTCTCCAGATGTCACGTCTCCTTTGTACACAATTACACAATCAATTTCATTGTATTAGTTAGATGGTAGTGCAGTGTTCTGATTTTTACAATATATTGGAAAAATGGAAACATGCATCTGATGTTAGTATGCCCATTTTTCTCTCTGAAGTATGAAAATAACGTAGCTGTACGAGACAGAGTGGCATTTGCTTGCAAGTTCCTCAGTGATGCTCAGGTAAGTTTGTGGTTGTACATTTAAACAAACTTTTAAACTGGGCTTTATTCAGAGGCAGAAGAAACTCTGGGCTAGAGGGGTGAACAGTAGAAATAATGAGTCATGAGTGATTTGTTTTTTCTTATCACCGTAGTATACAAGGCATGGTATCTGGTTTTTAGTTTGTACTTTCAGCTTGATTTTTGATTTGGTTTTTCGTTGGTTGTTTTGGGGGCTTTATTGGTTTTGTTGTTGTTTTGGGGGTTTTTGTGAGTATACATTACATGGTAGTTTAAATGCAACTGCATTAACTGTGCACCTGTTCTACTGGAGGATATTTCTACTCACAGTATTTATTTCCAGACGTTAATGTTCTCTCAAATTAAGGTTTGGTTGTACAGCAGGAATGTTCTATTTTAAATTCACCAAAGTATGCTAAGAACACATATCTTCTCTTTGCATTTTCTATCAGGAAGCTTAAAGTTTGTGTCTAAACACTTGATTTCATGCAGTGTCATACAATATAGTAATTTAACTTTTTCTGCATAACATCCAGCAAGCAGGGCATTCTGTTATCAGCAGACACTGTTTTTACTTATATTTATATATTTCTTCATATATATTTTTTATAGCTCAACAGGTTTATTGAAAAGCTGACAAATGAAATGAAAGAGGCTGGGAATTTGGAGGGAATACTGTTAACAGGGCTGACAAAAGATGGAGTTGACTTGATGGAAAGTTATGTTGACAGAACGGGAGATGTCCAGACAGCAAGCTATTGCATGCTGCAGGTTAGTGTTTCACTCCCAAATAAACTTTATGGAGGAAAACTAAACATAGTTTCTTTATCAGCGCAGTGTTGAATGTTGTGAACTAAAAAGCATTATCTGTACTAAACTGGGACAATTGGGGTTTTTTTTGTGGAGTCATCTGAAACTCAGTGTTTACTAATAAGCATGTGTCTTCACCCTCTGTGGTTGAGATAGCTTGGAGATAGTAGGGGAAACAGAAGAAAATCAGTCCTTTTCCCTAGCTGAACTGGGAATACCCATTTATCTGCTTATTGCTGGGGTGTTTCCTGATGTTTTCATTATTTTTTTTTTTTTGCTTTCAGGATTTTGGTAGGGAACAAAGATGAGGGTTTTTGTTTGTTTGTAGGCTTTGGGTTTGGTTTTTTTTTTATAAGGGGCTTACCTTGGCCCTTACACAGTAGCAGCAGCTATTGCCAGCAGTGTATTTAACTGCATATGCAATCATGACAGTGATATAGACTGTGATACGTGACAGAACTTACAAATCCTTCATCTCACAGACACGAGTTCTTAGGAGGACATGGCAGCACAACTATTTTCAACCAGAGAGAAACTGAAGAAAACCTTTCTCAAACTCACATTACAGTTCAACAGAAAATTCATCTTCTTCAGGATAAATTAAACTGTATTACTTCTTATATCTTGTAGTACACTTTGTAAAGCCTTTTGAAAAGGTGATTAGCATGTATTGTTTGTCTTCAGTGTATGTCTGACATTTTTTCCTGCCTGCTCTAGGGTTCTCCATCAGATGTACTTAAGGATGAAAGGGTTCAGTACTGGATTGAGAACTACAGGAATCTTTTAGATGCTTGGAGGTTTTGGCATAAACGTGCCGAATTTGATATCCATAGGAGTAAGCTGGATCCCAGTTCAAAGCCTTTAGCCCAGGTAAATACAAAACTTAGATGAAGTGTTACCAGTCCAGAAAGGAATGTGGCATGGTACTTCTGTAAAAAAACCCTTGCTGGCCATGTCTGGGTTTTCATGAGGATTTATGTGCAAAAGAAAGATTTCAACTAAGCCTGCCCTAAAAAAAAAAAGAGGTGTCCCTTTTTTTTTTCAAATAACAGGTCTTTCAGAAACTGTAACCTATCAACACTTTACTTCTGAGGAAACTGGAAACTTTTGAATTTTTTTCTCTCACATGCTGAAAAAAAATCAGAGATGTATCATCCAGCTGAATTCAGTATCAGGGTGAGATGATAGTGAAACTATGGAACTAGTTCAAATTACCTCTGTTTTAATTGAAAAAATCCTCAAAGCTGTTTTGAAGCCCTTGAACCTGACACTAAAGTCAGCAGCAGCAACTTTCATTATCAGTTCTGAACATACGCTGACCCAGAAACTAACACCCTGCCCAAACGCTATCTTCTTAATATCTGGTGGCAGTTTTAGCCAACATGGTCTTACCATGGCACCTTTTACTCTCTCATGTCTGCTAAGTATGTTCATTGCAGGCTTTAGGGCCCAAGAGTTTCTGAGGAAAACTGGTTTTGAATTCATTTATCGGTCACAGGTGTTTAAGCAGAGCTGTTCCAAGTGGGAGGGAGTTGAGTTTACTGCTCTTTCCTTATGTTGTTAACATAAATAGCCCCTAAACATTTAAAAATATGTGCTCCTTGGTATTAAGTCACAACTTGTGACATGAGGGACGCAGATAAATAATATTAGGATAATCCTTATGTTGGGGACTGTAGTGTGTGTCATCTGACTGTAAGGAAGGAGAGACCAGACTTTATATAGTAAGTAGAATAAACCTAATTTCTTCCATTACTGAAGATACAGCTTTTATTATCTTAAATAATATCTTTCAAAGTTTTAGCAATTGTGCATGTTTTTATGTGCTTTTGAAGTAAGCGAGCATCATTAAGGCCTACTTCTCAGGGCTGTGTGCCTCATCTATAAGCCAAGATGTTAAGAGCTCCTTCACAAGTAGCTTTGGCTTTCGAGGGCAATCTCTAGAATATCTGGTAAATAAATGGATTCACTCAGAGGTGTAGCAAAAGTGGAACCAAACCAAAAAATTAATGGGCATTTGTTCTCTTTAGGTGTTTGTGAGTTGCAATTTCTGTGGGAAATCAATCTCTTACAGCTGTTCAGCTATTCCTCATCAGGGGCGAGGTTTTAGCCAGTATGGAGTCAGTGGTTCACCAACCAAGTCAAAAGTTACAAGCTGTCCTGGTTGCCGTAAGCCCCTTCCCCGCTGTGCACTTTGCTTGATAAATATGGGAACACCAGTTTCCAGCTGTCCAGGTATGACACAGTGGGTTTTAGTTATTCAACTACAGTACTAGTTAAATTACCAGTTCCTATTGGAAGATCTTTTGTTGCACTTTTTTTTTCTATTTGTGCTTATACTGTAAATATTCATACTCATCATTTTGAAGGGAGAAGGACCATAATAAAGAACTTGTTTACATACCATCTAATTTTATGATGAAACCTTTGTTTCAGTTCTTAAGGGTCAGACAGTATGCATAGTTACTTGCTTCTGGCAGTTTTCCATGAGATTGTCAGTCATATTCCATGGTTAGACTGATGTAAAGATCCAAGTATTATGGGGTTCAGTATTGTGAGCTTTACACCAGAAAGAAATGGGGAGTGTGTTTTCTTGAGATGAATTGTAGGGATGCTACACCAATCTTCAAATGTAAATGAATTAATTTTTAGCTGGAAGAGGAAGAGAGATGTGGTGTGCTTTCTGTTACTAAGTATGAAAGAAAGCGTGGGTCATGCTGTCACAGCTAAGAGGTATTATGACTAGAATCTTTTAGTTCTAAATGCCTTTGGCTCAGCATTATATAATGTCTAAATGAAAAGGATTTTGACCATATTTTTAAGTCAGTCTTGTTACAGAGCCATGAGCAGCTGTACAGTTGTCATGTTTATCTCTTCTCATTCTTTCACTGATCTTTGTTATGACTTCTGTATTGTACTTGTTCCAATTCATAACTTAGATTTTGTTGATTTTTTTTCTAAAGCAGAAGATTTCATGTGCAGCAGAACAGGCCCATAATTCATTGGAATATAAATCAATCAATAAAGCATAAATCGCCATTGAAGCAGATTCTGTCTGTAAAACTTGTTTAATAGGCAAGATTAGCATGTCCATAAGATGTGAAGCACCAGCTCAGCAGTCTAATTCTTTTTTGGCATTCTTCCAGGTCTTAATATTTTTACTGACTTCTCTTTTAAAATCAGGCTGCTTTTTCACATAATGTTCTTAATTTCAAAGTTATTTTAGTGGTGTTGCTGGGACTGAAATATAAATGAAGTGTAATGATTTACAGCCGTTTTTGTGGGGGTGGGTTTTTCTCTGCACAGGAGGATCCAAGTCAGATGAAAAAGTGGATCTTAGCAAAGACAAGAAGTTAGCCCAGTTCAACAACTGGTTTACTTGGTGTCACAACTGTAGGCATGGTGGACATGCTGGTCATATGCTGAGCTGGTTCAGGTAAGTTGATGTTAAATTTTTTGTTATTTCACATGTGTGTGCAGCACTGAGTAAAACATGCCCCCCTCCCTGTATCTATCATTATAAAGTTTAAATAATAAAACTGAACTATGATACTGAGTTTTTCTGAGATACTACACCTCTGCACATAGTTAAATGCATAATTGCAAAATTATTTTACCTGTTTTTTCTTTTTTCGGCTGTTGCTATTTAGGGACCATACTGAGTGCCCAGTTTCTGCCTGCTCTTGTAAATGTATGCAGCTGGATACAACAGGGAATCTCGTTCCAGCAGAGACTGTCCAGGCATAAATACCGTTAGAAAATGTGTGGCTCTCTAATGGATGTCCATCATAGTCCAAGCATATATTGGAGACAAAGGTAATTTGTGACTTACTGTGAAAAAATAAATTGCTATCAAAGTGGTAAAATGATGTGTGTATGACTGCTTGGTAGAAACAGGTATTCCTGAAGTGAGCCTCTAGGTACAGTGCATGGTCCTTATTCAGAGGACTGAAGAAAAGCACTCCTGGAATTGTGGACTCTTTGGATTTGCTAAAATCCTAGGAAGACTTTTATTAAAAAAAATTTCAGGATCATGCTGATTGGCCCCAAAACTGAGTTTATATGCTGTGAAAACAGACCTTCAAAATAAACACTTGAAAAGAAGATGGCAAAGTGATGCTGTGGATTCCTCTGTTCATTGTTTGATCACTCTCTGGTATGCAAACGGTCATTTCCTTGTAAGTTCACTCAAAGTGCCACTGTTAACTGTATTCTAAAGATTTTTATTTTAAAGAAAAATCCATTTCTTTCTGTTCCCAGGTTTTGTTGATAGTAAAGCAACGTCTTTGCAATTCAAGTTCTTACTTAACTAGCCTACATATCTAGCTGATGCGAATTTTAATGCTGAAGAGTTTGGGGGTTTTCTCTCCTAGCAATGACTGTATCCTAGAGAAGAGTTCCCTGAGAAGTCGTGTGACTGTTTCAGTGCAGAGTGCAGGTAAACTATAGGAGGTTGTATCTGATAAATTTTTAACTTAGTACTGTGAAGATATGAAATCTTAAGGACTGGAGACTTGTAAATACATAAGTTTTAAACTACATGCAGAGTTTTGACTACAAAAATATTTGAAGACTTTGAGATAATCAGCATTTCCCTGTACTTCTGAAATATACTGGGAAGTGTGGAATCAACCTGTATAAATCCTGCTTCTGGTCACAGTGGACACCCATCTGCTCCCAAAAGGCTGTGCAGTTTTAAGTAATTGGTCAGAGTACTTCTAGATGTGTTACCTGCTGGAAGTAAGATTATTTATTAACTTGAAAGAGCATCAATGATATTTTGCTAATACTGTGCTAGGAGCTAATTGGTATTGTTGTCCTTGACTTTGTAGGCAACAAAATTCACACAAATTAGGGAAAAAAACCAAACCTGTTTTAAGGTGTGTGATAATAACATCAGTTTACTTGGTGTGTGTTTATTTACAGTATATGAGTTACTCAACACTTGTGTGCTATGAAATACTAAATGGAATGCTAGCAATAAACTGGTGTGTTTGCCAGGACTGTGAAAATTGGTGTTTAAAAGAGAGTATATTGTAATATACCACTCGTTCTATGTGCTCTAGTGTAGTCTCAAGAAGATAAAATGTGGAAATGTTTTCTGTGGGTGTACAAGATTACATTCAGGACTTCGGGTTATATTTTCTGATTTAGAATTAATGTTGTAATACATCTGCATTTATTTTGATCTAAAATTGGCAAAGATCTTTTTTTTAAGTTAAAAATCTAAGAGGTACTTGATATTTCTAAGCATGGGAGAGCAGTTCCTTTTTTTCTTTTTAGAATATTTATTTCTCTTTCCAGTATTTTTGCACACTTCATGTTGCTGTTGAAGAGCTCTTCAAAATGTTCTCCATTTATAAATGTAAACTGGGGCTTACTGTATTATACCCTATTTATATAAATACAGGCAATAAAGCTTTTGCTTTATGGAAATGAGGATTTGTAAGTGTTAAGTGTTTGTTTTTGTGTAGTAACATTTAATAAATTTTCCTGAAAATTTCCTTGTTGAGGTGAATGCAGCTACCAACATAGTGTCTCGTTTTCTCACGTAAAGAAAATTAATCTCTAACGTTTTCACCTCGACTATAACTGTGTGTCAAATTCTATCATTAAGTTAAATTACATGCTCACTTTATTTCATACTCATATCTTTGAAATGTTTTGAATTAAGAATGTGCATATTCTGGCACAGTATTGGCTGAGTTTTGGCTGTTGCAATTAGTAATCAGGCTTTCAGGTCAGTAATTACACTATTTGCAAAATTTACAAAGCAAGAGCTGTATGTTTTTTAATTACCAGATTTTTTCCTTGTTTTGCTTTAAAATTAATAAAACAGTAATTTTGGGGGTGATTTCTTGTTTTCTAACAAAAAGTATAGCTACAAACATTTTATTAGCTGCAGTTACTTTTACATTTACTGTTTCCTGGTATATCTCAGCTCAACTCTGCTGAAGGTGGCCTTGCATGCTAAAATGTTTTGATCCTGTGGCTCATGGTGATTACATTTCATTGTTTACATTTCATTAGATGCTCCAGCCTTGTAGCCATTCCTTGATTAAGCACAAGCACTTTGTCATCACACACACAGGCTCCTTGTTCATGAGCACCACACGAGTTGTGCACATGTCCATGCCCAAGCCAGGACAGCAGAGCAGGCGAGCAGGGTGAGCCAAGAGCCCAGCAAAAAGGTCCCAAGTCTTAGAACTCAGTAATGAGTGCAGTGGGAGCAGTCCTGTTCCAAATAGCATCAACGTCTAGAAGTCTGTTCCAATTACAGCATTCACTTTGCACCCCACTTCTCCTCTCCCAGGTTCCCTCCATTCACCAGCCTTCTCCTCCCAAAGAAGCCACCAGCTCCTCTTCACACCTTCCATTACCGGTCTGCTCTCTGATGTTTAGGATACAGTTGCCCTGGTGCCTCCCCTTCAGTCAGCGACCCACGAAGCCCCTACTTCCCATGTAATTACCTATGAGGTCTGGCAGTTTCTCACCTTTCATTGTGTGTGTGATGCCTGGGGCCCTGCTAATCATCAGGGCTAGCTGACAGCAGGCCCCATGGTTATGGCTTTCCCTTGCTATCTCTAATGGCTGGCAGTTTTCCACATGGTAATGTAGGAAATTATGCTGGTAAATGCATACATGACCTGAGCACTACTCTAATACCAAGAATGTTTTACAGTTCCTTGCATTGCTGTTGGGTTTGTACTGCCACATAGCCACAATAGGCCATTTATTCACACAGCCTGACAAGCTGTAGAGAAGCAGATGAATGAAAAGCATATAGGGGAAACTTTTAGTTGTGTACAGCTTGCCCAGCCACCTTTCACTGCTGCAGGACAGCATGAACACCAAGAGTCTTGACTGACAAAGGGAAACCAGCATTTCCCACTTGGTGTGTTCAAACTTTCCCCCCAAAACCTCATACCCCAGGCTGGTCTCTGTGAAGTGCTAAAGCCATTGAGTGGCAGGCTGCTCCACTGGGCATGGGTGGTCTGCGTAACTCACTGTACATAACATTTTAGAGTATATGTACACACACAAAATTCCAGTTTTCTAAAGCAGAATGAAACAAAATAGTTTTAAATGCTAGGAAACCATGCACGAAGTTATTAAGAATGACATTTGATTCTACTGAGCACTAAAATAGTGTGACAGAGCATGGTATCAGGCCACATGGACCTTCTGTTCTGTTTGCTGTAGGAGACTGATTCCTACTTCAGAAGACCTCCTTCCTAGTGACAGTAACTATGTCACTGTCTGTCTTCTAGGTGGGGAGAAAAAAATAGATCCCCTGTTAACTTGATCATCCCTCCAGTTTGCAGTGAGTTCAATGCATAAGTTTTTGAAACATATTCCTTGACTGAAAAAAGAGATGTCTATAAATAAGCACAAAGCTAGCAGCCTTATTAAGGCACCAAGTCTAACTGCTAAACCTAAAACCTGTTTGTACAAAAGTTTAATGAACATGGCTAAGGTTTATTTAAAGTACTTTGAAATACTTTATTAATTCCCAGAGAATATTTCCGAAGTTCAGTTTTACTTTGATTGTGTTACCTCAAGTGATGCAAAAATTTTGCGAAGTGTTGTAAGTAGCCTGGATAGTAACAAAATTTGGGACTGTGTGGAAGTTTCTATGGTTAGTCACCACGACAAGCTGGCTGAATCCTGGTACCGCTGTTTAGACTCCAACCAAGAATGAAGGTTATGATGGGAAGTCAACTGTGCTTGAAATCCCCAAGCCTAATTAGACATCTTCCAAGTGTTTAACATCAGTGCAAAGGCAAGAACCTTGTACTCCACTTTGTTAAATTAACTGTGTCAGGTAAAATAGAACAGGAATCGCCACATATCACTGCAAACAGCACTCTAACATTTAATGCTGACATGAATAGTTAAATGTAGTGAATATTTTTTATTGGTGAAGATACCATTTTCAAGATGTAAAATACCCCCCCATTCAATAAATTTGTATCAAAGCAAATTAAATCAAAAATCTTTATATTAAAACTCCACCAATTTTTTTCTGTACGAGTTTCCTGTAATGTATCCTAGAACCTCTACCAACTAGAAAAGGATGCTTACAAAATTTCAGTTTCTGACAAGTCTAATCTTGCAGGAAAACACTCCTCAGAGATGCAAAAGGCTTAAATATTTACAGTGAGACATTCACAGAAGCATTCTCCTTGCTGAATAAATACATTTGCAAAGAAAATATTCATCATAGGCAATATTTAGCACATGTGACAGTGTCTTTTCGGTATATTTGTTGAAAATGCAACTGTTACCATGCTGTCAGAAAAGAAACCACAGTACTGTTGTCTCCTCTGAAGCTCTAAATAAATGCTAATAAAAATCAAGTGTTCCTCCCAGTACCAAATGGGAAGTATTCAGGGAATTCATGAATAATTTTTAGTGCTTCATTGTAGAGTTCCAGATCTGAAAGAGGGCAAAGAAAATGGTTACGATGCATAAGCCAAATTCCCCACAAGTCACTGACAACATTCAAGTACTGCTTATTTTAAAGCAGTATAGCTGAGTAATCCCAGTCTCCCTCAAGCTCCCATTTTCCCAAGGCAGGAACACTCATTGCTTGTTTTCTGGAGGGTTATTTTTAGGCCTGCTAGCTGCACAACCACACAAGGTCCAGGGCAAGGTGAGAACCACGTGGTCAGGAGTGGGAGAACAATCTGGCCACAGCAGTGATCTAGACTGGCTCCAGCTTTGAGTCACTCCCTACAGTTTAACTGTAAACCACTATAATTGGTACAGAACTTCTCACGACACTCCTTTTCTACACCCTGCTCCTTATCTGGCAGCTTGAAGAAAGACCTTGTCTGTAAGGAAAGGTAATCAGGCTTTCCCTTCTTATTTACTGAAGAAGAGTTCAGAACTCAAAATGAATTTGCTATAACGTATATTCTTACTTACCAAATAAACTTTTATCTTCTCTGAACTGGACATATGATGCACACATGATGGTTGCCTGATTTGTTACTCTTCCCACCACTTCAATAACTCCTGAAATCTCCTCATCCAGCTAGAAAACACACCAAAGATGAAATTAGGAACACTAAATTAGCTGCTGTATTTACTGCGCAGCACTTAAGCTAGGAACTCTCCACAACTGATGGTATGTTCATGACAGATTCTGTTCCATGTCAAACAGTACAGTACTACTGAGCAGCCCTGTCACCCTCCCCCTGCCAAAAACCCACAAAAACCTTGATCCGCTTAGAGATTTATAGGTTTTGTAATAGCCAATTCAATACCAACACAAAAAATATGAAGAAGCATCCGAGGAAAGATACCAGTTTATAAGTATATAAAACTGTGTCATTTAATCACTGAACAGAGACTAATCTAGGACACAGAGAGCAGAACAATTCTGATTTTAAAGCACGGCATTCAAACCTGTGTCAGTTATAGAACTCTGCAAGAGCTAAGGAGGTATCACACATTCCAGAGAGCAGTCCTGGTGTTCCACATTCAGGAGGAGTATTTGGAAATTATTTCTTAAGTAATCTGTCAGTAAGCGTTCAGAATACAAAGACACTGACACTAATAAGCCTTTGGTTGAACAAAGGAAAAAAAAGCTAAAAATTATATCTTACTCCAAAATAATACAACTTGAACATTTTCTTTGTTTTTTAAGATACAAATTTTAACAATGCACTACTATTTCAGTAATGTTCTTCCAATATCTAAGTCTTATTTTTCACTTTCTAGTAAGTCTTCTGGAATAATTCCCTCCCCATAATTTTGGGGTTCTCTGTTGAAAGAGGGAACTACACATGCACAAACAGAGAAATATACTGAAAGGGGAAAAAAGTTAGAAAGCATTTTGATTACCAAATCTAAAAGTTTCCCCACTGACATTGGGTGAACTGAAGAGATGAACCTGGCCTCGTTTTTCTGCACACACCAGTTTCTCCCAAGGCAGTGTAACACAGACCGAAGTGCCCAGCACTACAGCTTTGCATTTATGGAATTCAACCACTCACACTGTTACAGAAAATATTATAGATTCATTGGTCAGGTGCTAACATCTGAATTTTTAACAACCCAAGGCAGGAAACATTATCACGAACTCAAGAAAGAGGTAGGAGACATTTTGTTGCGGTTTGAAGTCAGCAATCTTCACATTTATGAGACAAAACTCTTCCAGATCAAACTTCATTTTTCATCAACAAGGACAGACTCCTGTCTTGAAGGACTGAGAGGGTACCACATGCAATTATTTACCATGGAAATGGCAAGGTTTCTCAGCATTTAACAACTCATTCAGAGGAGATGATGTAAATATACACATGCGCTGAGTCAAGCTAGAGCATTGCCATCACAATTAAACTAATTCTTTAATTACAACATTTCTTGGTGGAAAAAACATACTTAGAATCAGAAGAGAATGCCAAAGTGTTATTCCTTCAGTGGTAGGTGATAACAAAGGAAGCAGTATTTTCGTTCACTAGTTCTAATTATATCTTACACCCATTGCATTAATTGCTTAGGTTTCTTTTAAGAAAGAATGCTTCAAGCTAACTATGGAGTTTACTGAAACGCTATGACAAGTGTTTTAAGAGGATGTAGCAATGTTAAACTCCAGAAAACACCATATTCTTTTGGATTATAAAAGCAATAAGAAAGTGGGAGGAAAGACTGAAATTATGATAAAGCATTAGCTTTGTGGAATATATTATACTGTGAACAACTAATAGAATAAAAGAAAACAGCCAGACAGGGATGTGTCTGACAAGGAATGAGTTCTGTCTCTTAACACCAGCTGAAAATTGATGAAGACCAAGGCAGCTCATGTGTAAGAGGGCTACAGGTTAGCTGAAGGATGCAAGAAAGAGAGGCAATGAAATATAGGTGGAAAAACTCAAAACATGGAAGGCATGCACAGGTTTCAGAAGAGACAAAACCTCCGGAACCCACAAGAGGCGACATCAAGTATTTCCAAAGCATTCCTTAACTTACAGGCCCGCTCAGCTCCACAGTCGTATGCTTGCCGAGTCCATCCGAAAGCACGACAAGCTTCCCACTAGAATGAATCTACAAAAGAACATTTAAGTCTAGAAGAGACACTAGGCCTGTGCGCTCCAAAGGCACCTGGAAGCGTCACAGAAAAGCTTTGGCCGCCTGAGTCAGTTCTTCCCCGCAAAGCTCCGTCCGCCTCCCGCCCTGCTCCCAGGCCGGCTGGAGCCGCCGAGCTGCCCCAGGGACGGCACCAGCCTCTCCACACAGAGCGACGGGGCAGCCACATCTCCGCTCCCAGACCGCGCCGAGCGCCCCACGGACCTTCTCGACGCGCCCCACGAAGCAGACGGGCTGCCCGATGTACTGCGCCAGCTGCCCCGTGGCGATGCGCGGCCGCGGCACCTCGTGGATGTCGCCCATCGCCGGCACCGCTTCCCGCCTTCCGCAGAGAGAGGGAGCGGCCCCGGGAACGGGCGGTCGGGGCGGGACTTCCCCTCCGCCTGAGGCGACCCGGAAGCGGAGGCGGAGGTTGGTGAGAGCGGCGGCGGCGGCGGCGGCGGCGGCAGCAGCGGGCGGGTGGGTGACGGAGGGGCGGCTGGCGATGCTGTCGCGGCGGGGAGGGCGGCGGGGGCCGGGTCCCGGGAAGGCCGAGAGAGCCGGCTGTCAGCTTCTAGCCCTGTCCTGTCATTAGTCCTTTTAAATCGCTCCATATTTCCCCTCCCCGGCGTTTCCCCTCTCCCTTCAGATAGTGGCTCTCCTCAGGTGTAATTTGGCAGCGTGCCCTGGCAGCCAAGAGGGCAAAAGGCGTCCTGGGGTGCATCAAGCACAGCGCAAACAGAGGCGATTATCCCGCTGTAGTCGGCGCTGGTGTCGCCCCACCCGGAATATTGTGTAGTTGAGGGCTCTGCAGCTACATCCAGAGCTGAAGCAGTGGTGAAGGGAATGTCCTGTGAGGAACAGCTGAGGACTTCGGGTTTGGAGAAAAGGAGGCTGAGGGTTGTCCTCATCACTCTACGGCTTCCTGAGGAGGGGGAGCGGAGACGGAATGCTGATCTCTTCTGCCTGGTATCCAGTGAATATCCCAGGGTACATGGGAATGATTCAGAGCTGCACCAGAAGAGGTTTAGACTGAACATTAGGAAGCATTTCTTTACTGAGAGGGTGGTCAAACTGGAACAGGCTTTCTAGAGAGGTGGTCGATGCCCCAAGCCTGTCAGCGTTTAAGAGGCATTTGGACGATGCCCTTAATAACATGCTTTAGCTTCTGATCCTCCCTGAAGTGGTCAGGCAGTTGGACCAGATGATCATTGTAGATTCTTTCCAACTGACCTATTCTATTCCATTAATTTCATTTTATTTCATCTTTGAAATTGAGCTGGTGCTCAGTCTCCAGGTTGAGAACAACTGATGGATGTAAGACAGAGACAGCATCTGGACATGGCACTTGCCAATGCATCTTGCCTTTTTCCATGTGTTTTTTACCGATCAGTCCCTGGCATGGAGAGGTTCCTCCCAACTGCTATTGTGGCAAAGGCGACTCACATATCCCAGTCTGCATTTGACATAGTGTTGCCAGCAGCTCGAGGGAGCTGCTACTTCCCCTCTGCTATGCACTGGTGGGACAGGTGGGACACCTGGAGTGCTGGCTACGAGGGCACATGTGGATATACTGGAGAGAGGCCAAAGAAGGGTCACAACAACAATTAAAGAACTGGACCATCTTATATATGAGGAAAGACTGAGAGAGCTGCAACTGTTTAGCCTAGAGAAGAGCAGGCTCAAAGGGCTCTTACTAATGAATATAAATACTTGGAGGAAGGGGGTAAAGAGGACAGTCAGTCACTATTCAGTCGTGCCCAGTGAAAGGAACAGAGGCAAGAGGTGCAAACTGAAACACAGGAGGTTCCCCAGGGAACATCAGGAAACACTTTTGTCATTGTGAGAGTGACCAAGCACTGGTACAGGTTGCCCAGAGGGGTTGTGGGGAGATAGTCAAAAGCCATCTGGATATGGTCCTGAACAACCAGCTCTAAGATGGTTCTGCTTAAGTAGGGGGTTGGACAAGGTGGCCTCTGAAGGTCTTTTCCAACTGCAGCTATTCAGTGGTGCTGTGATTGCCTTTTCTTTTCTAGGACTGGTGTTTCAGGATATACTTGGGAAAATATAACTCTGTTCTGGCTTAAAAGGGTAGTTGCAGAACCGCCCATGTGCCGACTGTGTCTTCTGACCAGCCATGGGCCAGTTCAGCTTGCTAACCAGCACAAAGTGGTTTTTGTTAGTTGGCTGGGTTTGTGTTGTTCTACAGCAGCAGCTTGTGTCAGCTTGCCAAGGAAACAAGCTACTGCCAGAAGCTGTGCAGAACCAGCAAGTGACATGGGAGTGCCCTGGAGTTAAATGTTACATGAGATTTAGCTGGTTGTCATCTCCTCAGTGTCACCGTGACATTCACCTTTTAAGTGTTTTATTTGCAAGAGAATATCCTCATCTCCATAGCATATCTTCCGAGATTTGAAAGGAGAGATCTCATCAATGTAGCTGTTGGAACAAGGTGCAGCAGGCTGCTGCAGAGTGGCCCTTCTAGGGCTGAAGGGTTTGAAGGGTCAGCGGCTAGGAAAACATGTTGTTCAAGTTCTTACAAATGCGTGTCTGTATCACACTTAGCAGCTGTTGAAGGTTTGCATTCCAAAGAAAATTGTTCGAAGGGAGAACAGTAGGCTTCAGCCTATCGAGTATTGTGTCTCATTAACACCTAGCTTTCTCTTTGCATTTTTTGTCTTCGGGGTTTTGAATGTTTACATCAGTTAGAGTGCTGTTATTTCACTCCTGGCTTTGGTTTTGTCACCTGAGTTTTTATTGTCTGACTTGGTTGTGGCTGTTTTTTTATGATTCAGCCTCTTCAAGTGTTTTTGTACTATGGTAATTTGGGTTATATAGTTCTTGTATTTCTACTTTCCTTAAATTTTATAAAAACTTTAAAAATAAATACTAACATTTTATGTAATACAGAAAAAAAGTCTTTGTTAATGTTTCATTATAGATATATCCCTTTTTTTAAGATTTGGGTTTCTTGTGATACTTTCCATTCTTCTGTTTTCAAGAAATACAAACTAAAAAACCATGACTAATGTTAATGCCAGAGAAAAGAAAGTATATGTCTTTTTTTTTTCCTTCTTCACGTAGTAACTTAGGCTAGGCCAAAAGCTTTTAAACTGTTCTTTTGGTGTCACAGAGAAATATTTTCAACATGCATATTCTTGATTCTTAAATTGGTTGTTTTCGTTATAAGAAGGATTGTACAGGGCTGTAAACATCTTGCTCTTTTTCTGATTGCTTCTTTATTGGTGAATCACAGCAGATGGTAATATGCAAGTGAGAATTGCTCTGATGCTCTCTGTTTTCTTCTTCCATAGATTATGTATCTTAAGCTGCTAGATGTGAAATATTCTGGTTCTTTCTTTAAGGTCAGTTTTGTGTCTTCTTCTGTCCTCATTTCATCATTTATGTAATTACTGTCAGTGCCACTTGCAGTTCTGCTCTGCTGTATCACTGGGCATTGTCTCTTTATCTTAGTCTGCATCTTTGGTGTTTTTAATATTAAATTATGATTCTCCTCCAGTATTGTGAACATTCAGGAAAGGCTGAAAAGTAATGGTAAATATACTAAGATCCTTGTTGCATAGAAAAATTTTATTTGATTTAACATATTGATTTGGCTCAAGGGTCGCCCGTAGTTCTTGTCAAAGGAGACTGACAAAATGCAGGAGGAATAAATTAACCCCTTTGTGCAGCTCTGTAACTCATCTTTGTCCACTGCCACGTATGTTCTCAGAGCCTCACAGAAAGACGAAATATTTTTTGCAGCCTCACAGAATTGCTGTGGCTCAGAGCTTATTTTTTGCTAATGACTGAAGCAGTGCCAAAAGCATTATTCTTAACTATCAGCGATTGTGTTCACTTTTTTTTGTAAGAGAGAAACATGAGGAGGAAGGGAATTGCATATTCCTACCAAGGGAGATTTTTATCTTTAGGCAGTGAATTCAATTTCAGGTCTCCTATGGAAATAAAATTAATCCCATCTGGAAGGAAAAAGTGCTGTGCTATATAGGAGAAATGACTGCAGGAATGTGGTACTATCTCTGAATGGTGGGTGCATTTTCTGTGATTTTGTGCTGACAGCTTTTAAAAAAACCCCCACAACTAAGTGCTTTTCTTCTCAAGTCTGTGTGACCATGCATCCAGGTCCCTAAACTTCAAATTTAATTTTTACTCCGAAATGAAACTTGTATGAAACTGGTTGTTCTGAGCTTTCATTACCTGAAACCTCATCTTATCTACAAGCAGTAAAACTGCAGCCTGATTCTGCAAGTGCTTAAACTGTGTCCTTATCTTCAAGAGCACGAGTGTTTCCATTCAGCTCTGTGTTTCTTTGTTGGAGAGGGGCTTTGTTCTGTTTTTAACATGTGATTCAAGAAATTTAGTGGTTGCATTTCCCGTTGCTGGGGAGATTTATGTTTACTTTTGAAGTAGCACAGTTGATAAGATTCTTGAAAGAGCAAATATCAGAAATGCCCCTGCATTGCCAGTGTACAGTCTTTCCCTTACCTATGCTGTACTGTCTGTAGCTCTAATTTTTGTTTCTGTGCCCCCCCTCTGTTTTTTCAGTCATTCTTTGTTTTTTAGTTTATACTTAATAGTGTGTTCAACAAAGCTACTGAAATGCTGAAAGTAGTGGTTGGTGAACTCTTTCTTCCACATGCCTTACAAAGAGCCGAGATCTACAAACACTACTTTTGTTTCTAAGAGGTTCCTAGAGAATGAAACAGCCTCGTTAACCTGTTAGTCTTTTTAATATGTGGTTTTTATACCGCCTCCCCACATTCACAGTCACAAAATACAGCATGTATTATTTTCTTAGTGCTGGACTGGTGATTTTAACAGCATAAGGACTTCAGGCCTGAGCTTAGGACATATTTTTGTTAATTTTGTTTTGTTTTCTGCTTCAAGCAAACCTATATGTGGATTTCGATTTGGTTTGGTTTTGGTTTTTTGTTTTGTTTTCTGTTAGAGAAATACTGCTGGCAGTGGAATTAATCTACTTCAGAAACTGAAAATTTCAAAATAAAGCTCAACACTTATGTATGTAGATAAGATGAGTTCTGTGGGTTTTAGAAAAAATTGGGGTACTGTCAATGAAAGTAAAAAAATCTAGTATGTGAAAGTGCTTGTAACATTAATTTGGCTAGATCAAATTGTCCTGATTGGTAATTTACTCTGAATTTAAATGCCTATTGTCTTTTAAGCAGTGAAGTTTAGGTATGTTAAGTATGCAGGATTTTAAAGACTAAAAGTGCATGGTTCCCTATACAGGTCTTTTGTGCCATGTATATACTGATTAAGATGCTCTTCTTTGTGCAAGAAAGAAGAGAAGGGGAACATTATGAGATAGAGCTGGAAACTGTACAATAAGGCAGATCTCAAAAGAGAAAAAAATGTGATTGGAGCTACTGCAGCTCTGGTACCTCAAGTGACTGACTGGAATCTGAGCCTTTACTAAAGCTATCTGTAAGATTTTGCACATCAAGTTGATTTTGCTTCTTGTTGTTGCACACTTAGGATGAAGGTAAAATTGCGTTTTAAACTGTTCCACAACTGCCTCTCCTTCATACATCATTGGAGCAGAAACCTGACTCTTGAGCATTACAGCACAGGTTTTTACCACTTGAGCTATGGGACTGACAACCCTAATTGGTAGCAGGAGAAGACTTATTCCCTGAGGGCTGAAAAAGGAATATGCTGCTGGCGCCATGTGTTGAGCCTGGGTGTGGGGGAAGGTAAGGAATAAATGAGATAATTAGGAGTTTCTACTGTGTAATCTCCATGGAACTGGAAATATCAGTATTTCTCTTGCTAAGGTAGGAAAACAAGCAAAAAGGAATAAAGTGCAGTTAAATAATGTTTTTTAAAAATTACTGTATTCCTGGGATTGGATCACAGAATGGTTTGTTCTGTTCTTGTGTACATTGCTGGAGTTTATTTGGTGGCTAGAAGTTGCACTGTGTCAGCATAAGCAAGCAGTAGCTGGCTGGGCTATGGGGTATTCGGTCTTCAAGTCTCAGGTATCAGACCACACTTTGAACAGTTGCTGCTTTTGCCATGATCTATTTATACACTGTTCCTGAAAGCCAGTGCTTACACTTCATTCAGGACTTTCTGGAGTGTATGATCGCTTGTAACAGCAGAATTTTAGGCAGTCTATGTGAATAGTCAGTACTGAGTTGCCACAGGTCCCTGGCCAGGGCAAAAAAAAGTGTTGTTTATGAGTATTTGGGTGGGGAGTGAAGAATTCCAGCAAATAGTTAATCCAGGATTTTTATCTTTCTTCTATTTTTTTTTTAATCTGCACATTTACAGTAACACTCTTCACTCTTTCCCACATTCTAAAGATTCTTCTTTGTTAAATTTCATGTGAAATAATATTACTGAAACTTGACACTGTATACCTCTTTAATTCTTTACCCTGGAGTCCTTTCCTCTGTTGGTGGTGTATATTAGATGTTGCTATTGGTTTGTCAGTCCCGTCTCCTTAACATGCTGATATCTGCAAAATAAATCAGGATTCTGCTCCTCAAACTCTACTTCAAAGTTGAAATGACATTGTTCCACTTTTGCCAATTTTATATGGGCATTTTAGTAGAGAAGATCTTCGCATGCCTTTATTTAAACCTTCTTCTTTGCGTCCAGCACATAATGTGTTTCAGCCGGACCGCAGGCTGCTCCATAGGTTAGTGTTGTCCAGGGGTCCAAGTTCAGCCTTTGAGGGACCCTCATGGGTCCCTTCATGGGTTTTCAGTATGACTTTGTCCTATTGAAGCTACTCAGAATTGCTTCTATGTAATCTTCCAGTCCTGAGAGAGGAGATGAGAAGCATTTTCTTTTACAGTCCGTGTTTTTATCCCAAGTGTTTCCTTGTTTTGTTCTAGCAATGGAGTTCTTAGCTGCCTTGGAAGATTCTTTTAAGGAATTATTGTTGCAAAAAATTTGCAACAAATGATTTTGCTGCTGTTTCTGTTAAGGAAATCATTGGTAACTGTTAATCAAATGTAGGGCTGAATAAATGCTGAAAGGCGTTTTCTTCTTTAATTTTCATTTAGAAAAGTTGAAGGTTTTGGGGTTTTTTTTTAATGATTCCACTGCATAACTTTGTATAAAAACCCTTTTGTCTCTCCTCTTGCCTGTTGAAGTAAATTGCTACATCAACAGGGTAATCTGTCTGACACACAAATGCCTGATATTTCAAATTGGGTAATAAAGATTAGCTGTAGTATTAGGTATGTGGCCTTACTACATACCTATGGTCTGTTATGTGAATTTATTCTAAGTTCTGTTATCATATATTTATGTAACATGTTTTGTCTTCATTTTAGATAACATCTTAGAAGACAAAAAGAACCCAAAGAGACTATGTTCAGCTTCTTCCGAAAAAGTCAAGATTCAAAGAAGGTTACAGTGCCAGAGAGAGAAGCAGATGGATTTGTTATTGTGGGTAAGTGGTGCTTCTGTATAAAGTGATTCTTTCATCTTTAAAGTTTTGATCTTGAAGTTTCTTTGAGATGCTTAGACTAAATGAAATGTTAAGAGAAGCCATGATAAAAATTGTTTAGTATTCTTACTTTTCCTGACAAAGTTATTTTTCCCAGTCTGCTCATTTGGACTAAATAGCTGAAGTTTTATTTACATAGGTCCGAACTCATATTCAGGAGCACTGAAAATGTTGTTTCTTGTTTTCCTTTCATGCTCTGAGTGGGGAGAAGTCACATCCTTAAAAAACAAGAAAGGCCGAGGTTTAGGCTTCTGGCTTTATGATTAGAGTTGTGGGAAGGGAATATCTTACTGCAGTTGTTAAAGGATTGGCTTCTATTCAGGTTCCTTCCTTTTCATTTTACCCCCAGACTTTTTATATTAGAAGCCGAGAAGTGCCTATGCATTTCTGGTCATGGTGAATGTAGATGTTCTGTCTCAGAGTTTGACTCTTAGTTTGATAAAAACTAAGCAGTTTAGGGTTCTCAAAGTCTTCTAGTTATTCAAAAACTAATCTGAAGTATACACACACCTGTGAATTGGCTAAATTTTAAGCTTTGATCAAGCTCTTTCACAGTTTTGCAGGTTGGCTTAAGTGTGCAGAAGGGAAAAAAATTATTGCTGTTATGCTGAAACTGATCCTTTTCTTTGTTCTCTTTTGACAATTTGTTTTCCTCCTTGTGAATCTGTCATCATCAATATTCAACTTCTGCTGCTCGTATTTACTGACTCATTCTTATCAGGAATCTTACAGTGTTTCTCTCTTGAAGTGTTACTTCTTGAGCATTTTCAAGTTACAAAAGCCTCTAGATTATTGAAGTCTAGCAGTACGAGACACTATTGGAGACCTTTCTGAGGAGAACTTCTATTTTTGGCAAAAGTTCTTCATTAAAACAGATCTGTTTCACATCTGTGACTGTGTTGTCCTGCTTAATGGCTGGCTTCCACTAGATTTTATTCACCTGCATGAGTTTTGGTGGCTACATCAAGTCACTCCAGTATTTGCATTGTGGAAGGGTCAAAGGAGACACATCATCATCCCCAAAAAGTCTGGAGACCATTTAGCATTTCAGTTTCTGTAACAGGCAGAATTCTGCACCCAAATGTTGCTATGTCCCACAGTTGCTGGTCCTGATTCTGCAGTCAATTTAACTTCATTCCTTTTTCCTGAAATGCTGTCAGTGACTATTTAAACTTTGTTCACATAAATTCACATTAAATTAATCTGTTAAATATAATCTTAAGAATGATCAATTTTGAGTCTTTTTTAAAATTTATTATTATTTTTTTGCTTGGACAGAAGTGAATTTAGCAGTCTGCAATGAAATGGACTGTACTAGGCAGAAGAGCTGCCATCAGTCTTATCAGTGGAGCATATCACTGTCTTGCAAGACAAATGTAGTTGCAGAATTACGGGTCAGGACTTAAGTAGATATTTATCTGGAAGAGGTGTTTTTGTCTAGGAATAGTGTCAGTGGAAAAAAAACCCCAAACCACATCACTTAGCCATTCTGTTAGTAACTATTTTGTTACTCAGATGGAATGTTCTGAAGCTTTTCTAAACTGGTGTAAAATATTTTGGAAATCCAATAGTAAATATCTTTAACACCTCTCAGTAATAGATTTCTAGGACCATTAGTGTGAACACTGTTGTAGGCAGTGAACACTCTTGGAGGGAGTGAGAATTTAATTTCTTACATTTTAAGTTGGTTCTTAAACCCAGTCTTTCATTCGGAGCATATTAGAACAAAAAGCCTAGTTCACCAATATTCTGTGGATATGGGAGGAATCTTTCTGTATCAGTTGATATTTGAAAAAGAGATAAGAAAATGCAATGCTTTTCTGAGAAAGCTCCATCACAGCTATTGCCCTGTCAAATCCTGAGGATAATTTTTTCTTTTTTTTTCTATAACTTCTCCAAGTCCTGTTATAAATTGCTGTATTTGAAATCTACCTTTCCTGGTAAAGTATCAATGCATTTGGGAATTCAATGTCTGACTGGAAAGGTGACTCATAAAAACAGCAGAATCAACAAAACCAACTTTGCAGGCTGGTAGCTGAAAGAAATTCTCTATTTTAGCTTTTGGGGCAAATATTGCATGTATGGGAGTCAAGAAAAAGTAATCTGTAAATCCCTCTCTACAAAATAAATACAAAATATAATTTCCTACCAGAGACTAAAGCATTTTTATGCCTAACTACCAGTTCACTTATTTTCTGGATGCTGGTCATCTCTTCTCTTCATGAAGCTGTAAAAGTGGTGCTTGTTCTGTAACAAGCAGAACTATTACTCTGAAAAGGGAAAAGAGGCTTATGAAGTAGGCATAACAGATGCAGTTGGTTTTGATGAGTGAATCAAATGCTCATGAAAAAATATGAAATATGAAAAAATGTTTCAGAGGTTTTCCTCATCATCACAAATTGTTTTTAATGTTAATGTTCTGAAAGCCAGAATTAAGAAAACAAGTAATTTTCACTTAGCTTGGGAATCTTGGAGAGTAGTAGTTCTTAAAGAATTTCTCATGTTTTGTGGCTTTTGTAATATAAAATAAATTCCAACCTACCATTCATTCCTACTGTTGCTAGCCATAGAGAAAAATACAGGTTTAATGTGGTTTGGCACACAGCTGAAAACCTCCCATCAGTCTCAAACATCCAAGTGTCTCGTAGTCCTAATCTGAGTCTAAGATCAGGAATTGAAAATCTGAGACAGCAATGCTGCTTCCCATATGTGTTTGGCAAGACAGTCGGAAACTCTGAAAATATCCCCATGGTGCTGATGGTTCCACTAGGGTGGGTGGTGAGTGTTTTTGCTTGAAGCAACTGAAAGATCATAAAGTCATAGAATGGTTTGGGTTGCAAGGCACCTTTGAAGATCATTTAGTCCAGCCTGCCTCCATGGGCATGAACATCTTTCAATAAATCTTGTTGTTCAAAGCTCTGTGCAGCCTGACTTCGAACATGACTTTTCTGGGCAGCCTATTCCAGTGTCTCATCACCCTCATCATTACAAAAATCATATAAATAACTAAAATCAATTAGAATATTGTTCTGTATGTCCTCTTTCAAAAGGACTGAGAGAAGTTAATTTTATTTTCAGGTTTAGTTTAAGAGCCCAATGTGCAGAGTCTTGTTTACTTTTCCAGACCAAATTGCAGTAAGCCAGTGTGAGGGAGCAGCAAATGCTGGTGGCTCCACCAGGCAGGTGAGCCTGCAGCCGAGCCAGGTGCCAGGAGTGCAGGAGCTTGGGCAGAGACCTCGCTGAGGAGCGGTGCAGTCCCCTGCTACCTGAGCAAGGACACCACAGCACGTCTGGGGACAGTGACTGGGGGCAGCCGACACCGTGACTGCCAGACAGGTCTGCAGGGATTAGGCACATCTGAGGCCAGGCCAGGAAGTCAGGTCAGGGGGTTGTGGTCACCCAGGTTCCCAGGCATCCCTGCAGGGTGCTTTTGGCAAGGACCAAGGAATGAGGCTTCTCCTGCAGCTCTTTGCCTGGCCCATGATGGATGTGCTCAGGCTGTGCCATCTGTGCTGGCCATGGGCACAGAGAGCCAAAGCCCTGGCACTGGGAAGGGGCTGCTGAGCCCAGTGGTGTGCTCAGGGCTGGACAGCCAGGATGGTTGTGTTGTCTCTCACTATGTCTGGAGGCAGCACAGTTCTCTGAGGAACTCTTGATCTGATCCTTTGACCATGCCTGAGTTCAAGGCTTTGTTTACTTTTGACTTGTGTTTTAAAGGCCAATCTGTTCCATGGATTTAAGAGTTGTTGGGTTTTGTTTGGTTTTCTCTCAGGGATCATTTTATGCTATATATAGGAATGGAGTAAATGATTTCGAGAAGCAGCTCAGTTGCAGGTGCTGACGAATCTGATTTTTAAACATGTTTAACTTCTATTTCTTCCCTGAACTTAGAACAGCTTTCTCTTTCTTTCTTTTTAGATGTAAATTAACATGAGTTTTCAATACTGGCCAATGGCTGTCATTTCAGAGCTCTGCTCTCAGCCGCAGGAGCAGACCTCTTAACAAGTGGTAGGGAGTATTGGTACTTACAGCGAGCACTAAAGTGTCACCCAAAGGTTGTTTTCTGAGATTCAGCAATGTTGTTATAGAGTTTTTCAACAAGTAAGTACCTAAGGAAAAGTGGACAGGCACAGGATTCTCATCAAAGTAGAGTGAATGTCACAGATACCGGGAGGCTGTGGCCATGATAAGAAAGTTTGGCAGGAATTTTGTAATGAATATACACTTCTGCACTGCGAACCTCCATTCTTTCTACTGTGCTCTCCTAGATCCATCTAGGAAGGCGATCTAGAACTTATGAGCAAATTTTGGATTAACACTTATTTGTTAATATTTCCCACTATTGGAGCAAGCATGATTTTTGCCTATTAAGTTTCCTCTCAAAAGAAAATAGTCATAGACATAAGAAATTAAATGGTTTGAAATCTCTTCCAAATAAATAGAAGGATCTGTGGTATTTAAGTGAGTCTTGGATTTGTTCAATTAACCACTGTCCCTTCTGTTTCAATGATGATGTCTGAAGAGAAGAAACTACAGAGCAAATGTGTTCAGGCTTGCGCCAAGATCTAAAACTTCACAGAAAAGGAGGTGGGAACTACTGTTTGTCATCCTGTGAGATGAAATACAGTATAAGGCAATTATTTCTTCCTTATTAAAAATGTAGAAGAGAACTGGTACTAATATCAGTTGCAAGGTAGAAAATTTGGGAACTTTTTGTGAGAAGTGGGATTTTGTTGAATTCATCATTACAACCTGCTGTGACAAAGTCAGGAATGTAATGGGCTGCAAAAAGAATACACAAGGAGTTTGATAAATTATGGTGGATGATAGCAGATATTATTATCTTAAAATTTTGGTGGTCAGGTATGACTTACTCTTTTAAAAAGTTTAATCTCAGCAATGTGTTTGAACTTTGGCTTTATTTTAAATGAGGTACTTGAACCTTCCTCTGATATATTCAGTATCTATACTGTTGAGTTAAATCAGTATTAGAATTCCTTCCTACAGGATCATCCTCATCTGTAGGCAGGAGTATCCTCACTCATCTGTGCGACTGAAAAGTATGATTTACATGCAGATGAATGTTTCCCTTTGTTAACTGCAGTTATACTGCAGAAGAACATCCTTAACTAATGGGAAATCTTCTGTACTGAGGATACAAAAAAGTAAAATGATCAAACCAAGTCAGCCTTTAGTTCTGAAAATCTGGACTGTTCTTCCAAGGAACAATTTTGCATATACTTGTTCCTCTCTAAATTGCAGTTTCTGTTTTGCCACAAATTTACTCTGCATGCAGGTAGTTTTTTGGGGTACTTTGGATAAAGGCCATATTTGAATTAAGGAACACCCCCACTGTTGCCTAACATGTAAAAAGGCCTTACAATATAGGATCCTTACTGTTTCCATATTGATCTTAGTAGTACAGATCTCTACATATATTTTTGAGAACTCCTTAAATGTTTGCCTCTGAGAGAAATGTATATATGTATAAATTTTTGGGAGGGAATCTATTATGAAAGGGAAATTTAATATACTGATACTCCTGAAACAAAGGACTACCCCCATACTAGTTCGTTACTGCAAATCAAATACTTTTCTGCTTTCTTCCCTCCGCATACACACCTCAAAGATTAAATGCATCAAGAGATTTGTAAAATCTTAGTGTTATTGCTGCTGTTTGTTTTCTAGGAGTTAGTAGTAATGTGTAGTAAGTCCCTGAAAATCTCTACATTGCTTTTTCATTAATATTTAAGGAGCTTTTAGTGGTACTAGTAAGGAACGGCTGCTGCACTGTTTTAAAATATACTGTTACATTAAAGAAACGTACAAGGCATTGTGCCAGTTGGAAAAAGGCAGTGCCTCAATGTCCTTTCATTTTCTGCATCAATGGACTTACATTACCTATTTTTAATATAACAGAAAGTGCTTGTGTAGTTATTTCCAACCTTGTAGTTTTTGAATAACCAAGCTACTGGATTTTTATGGGTTTCAAGGTTAAAATATGTAATACTAACTTTATAATAATCTGAGATTTTGGGATATCTTTTAATATTTTTATCTAAACAATATTTTATACATATCAGCCTGTGCCACTGTAAGTGAACACTTTTGATGCACACTAAGAAGTTACAGTATTTAAAATTACCTGTTTCCTGAAATGCTGCTTTATTGTTTTTTTATACTTAAAAACCGCAGTAGCTCATCTGGGCATTGAATTTTGCAGCCAGAGTTGATTGAAAAGGGTGGAGGAGGAACTCAGAAGAAACAGTCCTCTCCTGTTACTGATCCTTAGTTGCATAAGGAGGTAATGTCTCCACTTCATTCAGTGATGCAGTCAAACTAATCCTCTTTGGGACTAATTTTGCACAAAAACAACCTGCGGTTTTCAGTGGTGCCGCTAGATGGGGATTTCCCTCGGATTCAGGGCTCCGAGAGCTTTGCTCTCCCCCTTTCACACACAAAAGTGTAGTAGTAGTAATTATCAGTGCACCATTTGATTAGACTGTAGGTTTTCAAGGGATTTATAAAAAGCTTTTTAAAGCCTAATATCAAATCTATAATGACATTCCAACCTAATAAAAACAATGAAGCTTGAAATGTTGACAGCATGTATCTAGATGTTGGCTTGTAATTCGTTCCAAACAGATCTGTTGAGGCCCATGTGGGACCTAAATAACACAAAGAAGTAAATTTGCATATTTTACAGCAGGGGGAAAAAACAGAATGCAAAAACATGAATAATTAGGAGCACAAGCTTCATGCTATATTAATACTGTTGAAAAGCATGTGTTGATTGTATTCTGAAAGCCAGTAGTGATTTGGTTGAGTGAACTCAGTCAGCATCTCTTATGCAGATTAAAGGATCTGGGTTACAGAACAACTGAAATTCATTGTTTTGCTGTATAAAGAGTTGTATTTCTTAAAGGAAATGCCTTTTTTTTTTTCTCTTGGATTCTGTACAGCAGAAGGAATCTTTCTTTTTAATGCCTCATCAAAGTATGTTTTTGTTGACAAATGACTGTGCATTTCTTCATTTGCTTGTACACCTCTAAATTTTAAAAACAGTTCTCTCAGCCACAAATCAGATGCTAGTATATTTAACATTTTAGGACACATGACCTACTTACTTTTCATTCCACATAATTTCTCTTCCTTTTGCTTTCTAGGGCTTGAGTCTCTGAAACATATTCATGATGCTTTCATGCTATGAATTTGATTATTTTTAAATTTGCAGAAAATGCCCTTCTCAAAATATTAGCATACAGGCCAGTTTTGAATTAGAATTTTGTGAATGGTTGTGTTGGCTACTGTTGATTGTAACATAAGACGTATAGTATACTTTTTTATGAAAGAAAAGGTTATTTATTTTAAAATGGTAAATAGTATTTAAAGTGATTTATTGTTTGCTTTGGCTGAATATTGTCTTGGCCCCTTAACTCACAACTATCTCAAAAAGTTACCTGGTTTTGGCCATGGACTCAAGGGAGGAGAAAAGAAAGAAGATAAAGACTTCTTGTTTAACTTGTTTTAATGCTGGCAAGAAAGAATTATGTGCTGCTGTATCAGACAGCTTTATTTTGGGGCTTTAAGAGACAAAAATGCACAGAACTAAACACTGTCAATCTGTCTATTAAGCACATCTTCTTAATTTGCATAACCAAAGGAAGAAAATGGTAAAATGTAGCAGTCTTTTTAGAAGTTGATGTAATTGTAAAAGGTTAAAGAGGCATCTGGCAAAAGGTTGTTTTGAGGTCACACATGCATCTGGCAGTTTGCTGCCAGCCCTCTAAGAAAATATTGGTTGGAGTTGCACTCCTGTTTTTCATATTAACTGCCTTCAGACTTGATGTATAATAGTCACTTTCTACAATCCAGGTCTCCAAAGAGCTCCTCAGAGGCTTGGTCCTACTGATTTTAATTTTTGCAAATACTGATGGAAGTAGAATATGCTTAAGTGAGAAAATCCTTTTTTTGCTATAAATTTTTTCTCAGAAAAGATGAAGACTTTTTTGGACGTGACTGGTCTACAAGGAGGTATTTACATAGTTGAGATTGTATTCTTTTACCATTCTTATAGTAGGGTGATCACTTTTGTCACCAGGGTTCTGACAGTTTTGCTTCTATACGTAGAAGTTCACTCTAATAGCAGTACCATTGTCTATTGGCCTATGTAGCATTTTTAAGCAATTTGAAGTTGAAATATAAGAAAGGAAAATACCTATTGCTTATTGAGCAGCAATACAGAGTAAAACCAGAGCAAATACAGAGTAAAACCAGTAAAAGATAGTATAAAAGTATGGGTTTTCAAATGCTGGTTGTAAACTTTGTTTCCCAGAATATGCTGGTCATTAAATCACTTTTAGAATTAAAAGTTTATTTGCTTTATGATGCAAAGAAAATAGTTCAGGATATGAGAACATATTTTTAGGCCAAGTCTGATTTACCTATATACAGTGGACTTACAGCTAGAGCTAACTGAAAAACAGTAGGTGAAAAACGTGTTGCAGGAGCACAAGTTGCTGTTCTGGCAAGTGGTAAATTCATGTTGAAGTCCCTCTTTCAGCAATTTACAGCATAGTTAGATGATCATTCCTTACAAAGAGAGCCCTAGTTATTAGCTCATGCAATCACTGCCTGTCTGGTTGGAGTCATTCAGACTTCTACAGATGTTAATCAGTGTTAATTTTCTTGGAAGGAAATGTTATGTTGAGCTGATTTTACACACACCCCTCCCTATCTCTGGCAAATAAATGTTTTTTGTACTTTTTTTTTCAGTGGAAGAAGAAAAATTACTTTTCCAAAGATACACTGTCTTGTTTATTTTAAATTAGATATTATAAAGAAACTCAGGAAGGTTATGTTCTGTGTTTTACAAGTGCTTCAAATCAGTCATGTCATAGGCCTCAATGTGAAATAGTACCATAAGTGTAAGGCTTTTCTTTATAAAATGAAAGATGGCTTGTCACCTTGTGCACAAAGATGTGTTTTTCTTTAGCTGCTCCTTCTTGGTATACTAGTTGAGTACCTTTCAGTCAGGACAAATAAATTAAAGGATATAGGGGATTTATCCATTCAGTTGTCTTGCATTTCACTGCTATTTCATCTGGTTTTGCCACAACACGTCTTTGAAGGTCGCCAAAGATAAAACGTGCTTTTTGATCTCTGCTCACAGAGCTGAATGATCTTCAGCTTTTACATAGTGCTTTTCTCCACAAATGAGGGTTGTGTGGACAACAGTGAAATTTACTCTCTTCCTTCAGTCAAAAAGAAGCATTTGCTCACAGCATTGACCATGGCTTGCTGGGGAAATTATGCAGTAATCATTATTTTCTGACATCATCATTTAACTTTGTGCTTTTTATATCTTTCAGGAAATTTCCACTAATTTTAGTAAATTAGTGCTATTTCCATTGTCATGGGGATACCCTACATGACAGTAAAAAATAAAGAAGAATACAAATACCCCCTAGAAGTAGTGGGCTGCTTCATTTGTGCAGTTTGTGTATATGTTAGCACACACCTTGCTGTTAGTAGTTACCCATCTACACTACAGGTTATAATAGCAGTCTTAATTCCGTATATTGTTTCCTCAATTTACGCGTGGTTATTTGCTACAAAAACTATGTATAGGGTAAAAATTATAATGGACAGAAAATAATTCAAAAGCTTAAGTTGGTTTAACTCAGAATAGTGGTACAGTGTGTTTCTCTCTTTTTCCTCTTCCCAGCAGTTGAGATAAATGTGGGACTTCAAATTCATTCAGCAGGTGTATACAGTCTCTTCATTTCCTTCTTGTCTTTGTCAGGGTGTCTAGGTGAAGTTAGGGGAATATGGATTAGGTGGATATGGATTTGGTATTTTGTCTATAAGAATACAAGTATGAACTGTGGGGAGATCTCTTGCGTGTGGAAGTATTGAGTTGTCAATGGTGAGGCTCATTGCCAACGGTGAGGCTCATTTGTTTTGGTAGTTTGGTTCGTTGTGGTTTTTGTTTGTTTGTTTTTCTCTTTCAATTACCCCCGGATTAAAGATGAGGTTTTTGAGCCTGTAACTGCCATGTGCAATATACAATTTTTTTCAGTTAAATTGGGCAAGCTTCCTTAAAACGATCCAAAGTCACAGACCTTTCCTGGAACAAAACAAAGCAAACCAAAAAAGGATTCTTGCTGTCAGACTCTATCATTCTACATCTCTTTTTGCTGAGACCTGTCTGGACCAGCAGTATACTGCAGTTGTTCAGAATTTAAGCTCATAGTTTTTCTACTCCCAGGTGAATAAGGGAGAGCAACAATTTAAAACCCATGAGATTAATTTTTGTCCTAATTTCAGTTGGTATGAAACTTCAGGGTTTTTTTGAGAGGGACAGAATGGAACTTTATGGCTATTTCTTTGCCATTTTATTTTTCAATGGGAACTTGACTACATGATTTCCTCTGAATTATTTCATCCTTAAGTCTTGCGGAAGGGTAGGACTATGGAAGATTTGATTTACAAAAACATTAGAAAAGCTATTGTAGCAGAAAGCAGTCAATATTATCTTTAAAAGATGGATATTAAATACACATACCAATGCACCCTTCATTAGGAGGCAGACTTGTGGAGAGAATATTTTTTTGTTAGAACTGTTTTCTTTTACTAACCCACAAGTTATGTCAACACTCCTATAAAAAGATGCACAAAGAGCTTTCATTAGATCTAAATACTGACTCCAGTTGAATATAAACTTCAGTTGGATATACCAGCTCTTATGAAAATTTACTTCTACTTACCACTGAGCAACCCAAAGGTGAGGCCCAGTAAAGAACAAGCAGTAATTTTCAACTCATGTATTGTGTTTTTAAAAAATAAGAAAGAGTGAACCAAGAAGTAGAATTAAGCATCTCTGAAATTTAGTTTACAAAATCTGTTTAGAGCGTATTTGCCTAAAATGACCTACTGGAAAAAGCAGGGACCAGCAATAAGCTTGAATTCTTGGTGCGCTCTGGAGCTGAAGTGTCTGAATCAAAGCACCATACCTCAAGCACATCTGTCCACTTGATTCAAAACCAAAAGCTGAAGTTACAGCATGTTCTTCTTGAAATATGTTTGGTGTGTATCTGTGCTTATTCAAGCATTCATCTGAGAAGCAGGAGACCTCAGCTCGAGTTGTGCATAAGCTAAGTGCTGTCAGATGCACATCTTCTAGCATCAAAAAGTCCAGTGAGAGGACTTTTATTGGCTGCACAGTGGTTCTACTTCAATAATGCAAGACGGAGGAGCTTCTCTGATACCGCATGAGTCACTGAACTACAGTGGCCTGTGAGTAAGAAAATGGGAATACTGATCTCTGCTTCCTAGCCCATGTGTGTGGTGGTTTTTTATTGCTTAAAATGAAATGACTAAAGCTTTAAAAAAAAAAAAGGCACAAAGAGGCAGAATGTGTTGCCAACTTCTAGGCATCAGGCTCAGACTTGTTCTGATTTGTTTTACCTCTGTCTGAGGCAACCTTACCTTTTTGGGTGAACCAGGTCCAGCTTCAAAAGGAAGGGGAGAAAGGTTCCCAAGGAAATTAAAGTGTAGCTGACTGAGAGAGCTCCCTGTGGGAGCCAGGAGTCTGAATATCATCAGACTACAGGGTCCAGATCTCATATCCATTGTTTCTTGAGTGGGCTGGTTTAGAGGGTGATGGTAAAAGCAGTATCTGCTCTCCTTTTCCCTGGATTTTAAAACAAGGGGAATGTGCCCATTATGCCTGAAACATGCAGTGGGAGATGTGAGGAAGACATGAGTTAAGCTGCTTCCTGATCAGATCCAGGACACTGGTACAGAAGTGACAGTTAATGAATTTAGATTCCTAATGCATTTTCTTCTAAGACAGCTGCTTTCTTTAGATTATTGTTTCAAGTATGCCTTTGTAGGCCTCCTACCCATTCTAATCTTGTTGATAGCAAAATATGCGTACTGTGTGAAGATAATGAGTCGTGCTTTGTTATAATATGCTTTTCATTTAAAGTAGCATAAACAGCAATCAAATTCAATACTTGCAAGTCTTTGCTATTGTGCTAAAGTACCTTTTCAGGAGTATTAAGAAACGTTTAAAACAAAGAAGGGAGCAAAATAATTGAGCATCATACTTTTGGGTGATATTCATCTTATCACAGCCATGAATGCATTCATTAGCTGTCAAAATTTGATTGTAAAAAGCCCTACTTCTTTGCTGGATAGTGTGTTGCAGGCACAGCTGTTTGGTGGAAGAGGGTGCATTTTGTTTGTGCATATTCCTTCTGCTGGCTTTGTGATCCAGTAGGCACAGGCTCCTGGCCCTCCAGGGGGCTGACAGTGCTGGCTGGTAAAAGAAATGAGATCTTATTCTGTGTAAAATAATAGTATCACAGGATATGCTGAGTTGGAAGAGAGCCACAAAGATCAAGTCCAATTCCTGGTCCTGCACAGAGTCGCACCTTGTGCCTGAGAACATTGTCCAAACACTTCTTGAACTCTGCCAGGCTTGATGCTGTGACCAGTTCCCTGTTCCAGTGCCTAACCACCCTCTGGGTGAAGAACCTTTGTCTAATATCTGACCTAAACCACCTCTGACACAACTTCAGGCCATTCCCTTGGGTCCTGTCACTGGTCACCAGAGAGAAGAGATCAGTGCCTGCCCCTCCTCTTCCCCTCACAAGGAAGCTGTAATTGCAATGAGGTCTCCCCTCAGTCTGCTCTTCTCCAGGCTGAACAGACCAAGTGACCTTGGCCACTGCTCATATGGCTTCCCCTCCAGACCCTTCACCATCTTTGTTACCCTCCTTTGGACACTCTCTAATAGTTTAATGTCTTTTGTATATTGTGGCACCCAAAACTGCACACAATATTCAAAGTGAGGCCATCCCAGCACAGAGCAGAGTGGGACAATCCCCTCCCTTGCCTGGCTGCTGATGCTGTGCCTGATGCCCCCCAGGACAGGGTTGGACCTCCTGGCTGCCAGGGCACTGCTGACTCATATTCAACCTTCTGTCAACCAGGACCCCCAGGTCCCTTTGCACAGCACAGCTTTCCAGCCTCTCATTCCCCAGTCTGTTTGTATACCCAGGGTTGCCCCATTCCAGGTGCAGAATCCATCACTTTCCCTTGTTGAACTTCATACAGTTGGTGATTGCCCTGTTCTGTAATTTGTTGAGGTCTCTCTGCAGAGTCTCCCTGCCTTTGAGGGGTCAACAGCTCCTCCCAGTTTTGTATTGTCTGTGAACTTGCTGAGTATCCTTTCAAGTCTTGTGTCCAAGTCTTTAATAAAGATGTTGAAGAGCACAGGGCCGAGGATGGAGCCCTGCAGAACCCCACTAGTGACAGGTCACCAGTCTGATGTCACCCCATTCACTGTAACCCTTTGTGCCTTACCCCTGAGCCAGCTGCTCCTACATTGCATGATGTGTTTATCCAGCTTAATGCTGGACATTTTCTCCAGAAGGATCCTGTGAGAGAGAGTATTGAAAGCTTTTCTGAAATCCAAAAAGATTACATCGACTGGCTTCCCTTGATCAACTAGGTAAAGTAAAACTTTATAGTAAAAAAGTAAGACTTTATGGTACAGTAAAAGCTGTCCAGCACATTCTTATTTCAAGTTTGATTATAAGAAGTCATTGAGAACTTAATATTAAATGTTCTTGAAATTTTATTTACCTGCATATTGCTTTTTTCTAAACCTGTAGCACTCAGTACTGCTGTGGAAGTTGGTGTAAATTTGTTCAGGGCCAAAGTCCAATAGTGTTTGTCTAGTCTTTATCCTTGTACTCCTGAGCTAATTTGTCTTGCTATGTTTGGGGTTTTTTGCAGTCTTCTGTTTTAAAACAAAAAGGCAAAGCTTTTTTTTTCTTTCTTTCTTTTTCAAAGACTCCCCTCCCCCTCAATTTCTCATTATATCTTTTACTGGTGAAGCAGCACAGGCTCATACCTGCTTAATGTCAGCAGGTATCTCTCAGCTGCACATCTTGCATACTGACCTTCGTAACAGATACTCTTGAGCAAGAAATGTTTTCTTTTCCATTTGATGAATCAGATGTAAATTGAAGGATGTCTGTATTATTCTTTTGTGTTCTTATTTCAGAAGGTGTGATATCTGTAAGTGGTCTTGTCTACTACTTCCTTTCTCTCTTTTTTTCTACCCTTTCCCTTGGGTCCAGTGAAACTTCTGAATCCTCTGGGTTTATATTTCTTTAAGTCTTCAGCACATTCCTGGCAGCATAAGCCATCTGTTTGCTTACATTCTGTAGCTAAAGTCAATGAACTTCTTGTGCAGGGAATGAATTATGAAGTTAAGACATTTCTGGTGAGAACATGTGTAGGCACTTTTGATCTTGACTCTGGAGATCCAGCTTAACATGGTGTACAAATGAACAAACTCTATAAGAGGCTCTCGTTTTAAATCTTATATTTCCATTATACTCCTGCTATTTCCATTCTACTACTGATAACTTTCCTCATGTAGACTCTCTGTTGCCTTTGCCAACTGGAGAGTGACCAACACTTAATTTTGTTGTCTGTCTGTGTGACCTTAAGTGGCATAAGAGCTCTGATGTGATACCTGCAGTGTTAAGGACCAGCTGATTGATGTAGTGCTTCAGGAGTGCAGTCCATTCTGCCCTTTTGAGAGGACTGAACCGTGTGCTATGCTGACATGCTGCAAGCAGATGGTGATAGCGAATGTCCTGTGGGGATATTCTTTGACTTTTGCTTTTACTTTTACTTTATGTCTGGTAGGCTTTTTGTTACCATGAAACCACCCAAAAGAAGAGAACCGGTGTTGAAAAAAGCTGACAGTTTCTGAGGTCAGGATTTTAAGTGTATTATTTAAGATAACTAAATAGATAAGTGCTATATAAACCGCCTCCAGAAATCATCTGAAAGTCAGAACAAAATGTTACAGGGTCCTTGTCCTTCTTTCTTCCCTCCAAAACAACAGCTTCCAACTAGAACTCGTATTCTGAATTATAAATTGAATTATGTGTATGAAACGTAGTTATGAAGTATAACATGCAAGTAAACAGGATAAGTAATGTAACCTCACTTGCTTTAGAAACATGCTGAAATGCTAGTCAAGCAGAAGCAGAAATACCCTTAAGTGTATTTACTTTGGCCATTTGTTAAAATCCTGTCTGCCTTTAGATATTCCTTGCTTCTGACATATTTATTATGAAAAGACAGAAGAATTTTGGCTTGTACACTTGATAGACAAAGAGGTATCCCAAGGAAGAGTTTTCTATATTCTTACACTCCCCATACTCTAGTAAAAAGTTATTTTAGTTCTTAAATGAAAACATCTTATTTGTACACATTACTATACACCGTGAAGATAACCGTGGTGGAGTCTTTCTAAGAGATGCGATGAAGCAGCTCAGGAACAGTTTGTAGATTCCCATCAAACCTTTAGGATGAGTTTACTTGGGGTTGTGTCTGTGGCCTTCCTACTTTTTCAGGGTGGATTTATGTAGTTATTTTTGTTGGTAAACCTGAGGTTCTCTTGCAAGTGAGCATAATTCATGCTACAGATAGGGTGGAAATGTTTGGATGTTTTAGCTGTAAACTTCATAAATAGATCAAATAAATACAGTATGAAGGAGCAGCATTGTGGATGGGGGAGGCTTTGTTATATTTTACTTTATTGTAAACTGAATGTCTGGTTACCATTTTTTCCCCTATAAGTTCCATCCATATTTTAGCATGGGAGGGTCAGCTGTTGGCTTTTTCCCCCCTGCTTACACAATAAACACTAGACAGTGGAATTGATCCTCATGGAACACTACTAAAACTTTATTGCACGTACACCACCTGCTTCTGAACAAAATATTTCTAGCAATGCATATGTATATTCTTTTCTATTGCCAATTAAGTGCTTTCTGAACAGTGAACTGAAGGAATAGCTTCAATTAAAATAAGTGTGTGCAGCAGAGGTAAATTCGGTGTAATATTAAAGTGGAAAAGATTCAAAGATAAATGTGGAGTTTTTAAGTGAAGTGGAGCTCCACAGTTCTTGACTTTTTCCTGTGATATCTTATAAGGAGAGGATTCTCAAGCAGTCAAATAACAGGAAAAGGCTGAAAAAAGACTGAATAACTGGTTTGGTCTCATAGCACTATTTAACTCTTGTATCCTGCTATTCTTCTTCAATGAGAAAATACCAGGATAGAGTCAGGTGTATCAGCATCTTCCATGATCATGCCCTCTACACAAAGGGGAATTTCAGGATGTTAAACATTGTGTATGATGGAACCATTGCAACTAAATCTGCTGTTAATGGCTTAGAACATGAGAGGAAATGGAAGAGGCACCAAATATGTCTTTGATTTACCTTTTAGCTAACTGATTTCAAGTGGCTGGTCTAGTAGGCTCGTTTGTCCATGTAAATTAGAGTGCCCTTTTGGCCCCAAAGCTAACAAATTTTAAAATGAAAAGGTAGACAGATAGAAAAAGCATATCTTACCATGACATGGTAGAAAGTATTAGCTATCCGTGTTCAAAATTCAGCTTCTGTTGTTCATAAGAGTTACATCTCATGGAAACCAATAGCTTTTGGCCAGTTTCCAGGCATGTGGGAGAAACTTTACATTATAATTATGTTTTACAGCTTCTTTTAATTAAAAAAACTAAAACTAACTTCATGTTGACCACAATTTACTTGTGTCCAAGTGTTTTCATGAAAACAAATATTGTACCAATGTGAAAATTTAGTTCTTAAGAAAGTGAGCCTAATCTTTAGGAGTTCTTTTATGTGAATGTATTTCACAGAGATATATGATTATCTCTTAAAATTCTTGCTTTCAAGATTTGACCACAGTAAAGTTTTGTTTCTGTGTGCAAACTGAAAGGAATGATAGTCTACTTAGGAGTATGTTTACCTGTTACTTTTTGCATTGGATGAAAGCTGAAAGTTGATGACATGTATTTTGTATGCAGCTGTCTGTGCATTTTCAATATAGGAGGAAATACAATCAGTTCAGCATGACTGGATTACTATAAATAGTTCTAGAAAATACCTTCATTTCCTCTCCACATTTATTTTTGTCATATGCCTTACTGACTGTAACACATGATGTAACCAAAAGTGGAGTGTTGTGCAGGTTTGAAAGCAAANGTTTTTATTTGAAAAATGCAGTGTTAAAACACAGAGTCTGTATTTGAGAAACATAACTATAAAATAGAGCCCACCTTATGAAAACATTTTGGGCATGTTTTACTTTTTTGTTTTAGGGAGGTAAGGAATTTAATAATTGCAGATGATAGTGATGAAAGCAAGAATGCAATCTATTTTTGTGCTAAACCCTTAAATAGTTATTTTGGGAACTAAGCAGTACATTTCTGCATTAGTAGGAAAAATTAAAGATTTCAGTCCTCATTTTTGTCCTTCTAGTGGAAGCTAATCAGATAAAAATTATTTTACAGTAGTTCTAACTTAATATTCTTTCTTAGATGAAAAGTGGAAATTTTAAAGAGGATGGTTATGCTTTCTGTGTGTATCATCATCTGCTAAACTAGTGTGATTTGCTCTCTTCTAACTAGGTATAAAAATTATACATTTTATTAGTCAGATTAGTGCAGGCTGCAATAACACACTGTGCATAAGGTGTCTGAAAGAAAAAGCACCTTCCAAAAGTACTCATTCCATTACGAGCAAACCCCATAGAGCCTGCTCTCCTATGGCTTTACTGCTCACTAGCCTTAGCCCTGCTCCCTTACCATCCTTCAGTCCCATCCCTTCTCCCACAAATGTCTCCTTTCGTTGTTTGGCAAGGAATGCCATTTCCAGGACTAGCTGGCCTGCTGGTCCAAAGCCAGGTAGCCAACACACAGGACAGTGCCACCCCCAGATAAACCCAATGCAGGACATGGCTCTGGCCCTGGTGGGTAGCAGCTGACTCCAGAGGCTGCTCACAGCCCTGTAACCCTTGGTTGAGCGGATCTGGTTTAGCAGCTCTGTTTTACAGATTTGGTTGAAGCTTGACTGACACAGGCCAATGATCACAAAAGTTATTAATGAATAACAAAGGGAAACACACAGGCCATCCAACTGCAAAAGCCTTTTTTTTTAAAAAAAAGAAAGTTTTGTACTGCTTGGTTTTGTAACGAGTAGTCAAGTCTATAATTGCCTCTATGTTACTAAGAAAGTAACTTGCAGGAGAGCTGCGAAAAGGTTACTTCTGTGGAAAACATTACCACTGATTTTGTGGAAAACATTAGCACCAATTGTTCCCAGGGACTTGATTCTCAGTGTTCTACATGGCAAGTAAGTTTTCCATCATTTGTGCCTGTGCCAGGGGAAGATGACAAGCCATCTAGCCATATAAAGGCTGGATGTTAACGGGTGTGCCTTCCTGTTATGAAACTTGCTGCAGTCCTGAAATTCAAAGTAGATGAGAATGTGTGCAAGACATTGAGAACAATGGAACAAGAGGGTAGGCACTGAAATAACTATGCTGGAATGTAGATTGGTTGGGGTGACTCTCTGCTGAAATAAAGCTGGAAACTTTGCTGTCCCTAAAATTATCTTATTAGGTGAGTTCAAAGCCTGTCACTAGTGAGCTTACTCATTTGAGTAGAACTACTATAGTAAACCTGTCTGAGAGTGACCATATGCCAGAAGCTGACCTAAGAGTATGATAAACCAATGATGTTTCATGGATGTATCTTTCCATTAAAAAAAACCTAACATTGTTTGCTTGTGTAAATATTTATGCTAGCTAGATACTGGAATGGTTTGATAGCTCAAATTGAGTCCTTTAAACAGGAGGAAAGGCAAGTATACAAGAGAAACATTGGAAAAAAAAAAGCCAAAACCAAACCAAAAAGCAAGTTTTTAAAAATCCCATAAGCTATGAGCAGGATGCAACTGCATTGTTCCTGAGAACAGAAGTTCCCACCTGGAATTGTAGTGAAGGTGATTGAGAACAGATGGATAAAGTGTGATACACAGTAGAAGGAAGAAGTCAAGTCTGGAGAGGTATTGCTTGATAGCTTCAGAGCCATCTAGCTTTAAAGCCAAATGTCATCTAAAGAAAGTAGATCCCTTAGTCCATGGGTGTTGTTGGAGAAAATACTGACATAATGCCTCTAAATACACAGGTGCATTTTTCCACCATTAATTTAGTACTGTGTCCTGCAGTGAATTCAGGTTGGAGGAAGTTGGAAAACTTATTTCAATGCTAGCATGAAAAATGCCTGATTATTGGCAGACTCAGGTCAAGTTAGAACACTTTGTAATCTGCAAAAAACAGTCTCCAAAACCAGTAGTCATCATCTGTATTTTTATTCCATGTGCAGACTCGTCTTTTTTCTCCTTCCTCCTTGTTGAACAAGGTAGCTTTTGCTAAGAATTGCAAAGTCTCAATATGATTAAGTGGTTTTTAGAATGTGAAACAATTTTGTATACTTGACACATTGAGATAAGGTGGTTAATATTTCCTGTAGACAGTACCTTCAAATTTATTTTTAGTAAAATGTAAGTATTTAAGAATTCCCGAGTGGTGAACAAAGCACCACTGAATGTTTACAGTGGCAAGTTTTAGCTTGTGCGAACTGACTGTGGAGAAGACATTCCTTTCAGTTTCTGTTCACAACAGTGACTTGTGAGAATGAAACAGTGCAGTTGGTAGAACTGGTTTGATATCAAAATAGTTCATCCATGTACTTCATCTCTATTGCTGTATTCCTTTTACTGTGTAAACAGTGCTAAATTTGGGGGACCTAGAAAATAATAGAATAGAATAGTTGAGTAAGGGCAGATGCCAAACAATTGCCCATATCCTGAAATCTTTGTACAGAAGGTAGAGGCAAAGCAATTCAAGGAAATGGTCAGTATAAAAGTGAGGGAGCTGCAATAATTCATGAGATGGATTGTGTTGAGTAGGTGTAGAAGGTTAAGTGTAGGTCTGGCATTGAGAGCTTCTGTTGGCTCTGCTGACTGAAGCTTCATTTTAGTGTCAGCCAAGAAAAGGTTGATTGACTTGTCTTTCCCTTTGGTTTTGCACTTTAGTTGATACTAATATTTGGGTGATGGTGACAGTATGGTTTGACGTCTTTCAAGAATGTGAGAAAGTCTCTTAGGCCTGCTGGGTCTCTACGCTTTCATGTGTTACTGATCCAGATTGCATATGACAGGTCTCTAATAATTACAGGTAGTCTTTCATACCTTGCTCCATTTTGTCCTGTCCGAGTACAAAATGAACTCTCACTCTGTTTTCTATTGGACAGCAGGTAAGTAGAGAGACATCTATGTATATGAATTAAAATAATTGGAGTTTTAAGTGTTCTGTGAGTTGCCGACCAAGAGAGCTACAGTTGCCTATTTGGCCACATGCTGGCCACACTGGTGTCTCAGAACCCACTCTGGGTGGTCATGCTGGTTTTGCCTGCTGGTGAGGATTTCCTCAGGTGAGGATTTCCTAATAACTGGAAGACAAATGGAGTTGTGTTGATATCCTAGAGGGTGAAGTTCTAGGTGGAGCTGTTCTAGGTGGAGCAGTTTCCCCTCTGTGTACACAGTCCAGCAGAGGGAGATGAACACCAAAGTTTTCAGGAAGAGGAGCGGTTTGTGCCAGCAGAGGTTTGCCTAGGCCAGCCTTTTGCACATGAGAGTACAATACCACGTTGATACCTTTGTGTGTCAGAATCAAGACTGGAGTGGTGGGTGGTTTCTTGTACTCCTGAATGGAGAGCAAGGCCATCACTGTATTTTTAACTTTTTGGTTCTGTACCACTGCCTTAGTAAAACCTTGTAGGAAAGAGAACGGTAGTGATATTCCCATGGTTAAACCTTTCCACCTGGCTGGCCTTTGGATTTTGTGATTGATTTAATTTTAGGTGTATCCTCAGTGTGTCTGGTCTGTATGTATGAGTCCAGACAGGTTCCTGGTTCATTTTGCCTGAATTTGGTAGGTTGTCTGGACATGGGACTTTTGTACTTTTTAATATGCAGCAGTGTTGAACTGTGCCTGAGCTGCTGACCCGGCTGGGAGGAAAGATCTGGTTGCCTTGACATGAGCGACGCGGTAACGGAGCTCCATTGTCTGGGCTGGAGCTGCCGCGACTCCTGCCAGCGGAGAAGGGTTGGCAGAGGAGTTTGTTTGTGAGCATGGAGCTATATCAGCACATCCTCAGTCTCAAGGGCAAATGTCTCATTCGTGTCTGGAAACTGATTGATTTAAAAGACTCCTGAGATGAGGTGGTTCTTTAGGTTCAAGAGCCAAATAGAAGTGAAAAAAAAAATTGTTTTTGACTAGTGTCTGCTACAGATATTGTAGTGTAACTTTTTTACAGTGTCAGTCCAGTAAAATGTAGCACAGAGAGGCTGTATTTGAACTAAGTCTTACAGTCTTTTGAGCATGTTCATGAAAAGGAAGTCCTATTAAATGCCTTTTTTGGGCATCAGTCTTGTTCCAAACCTGTTAGCTTAGTGAGTTTTCTTAAATCTCTAGTCAACTGGTATAATTTTCTCAGAAATGATAATTTTTAGTCAATCCTTTTAATTGAAATTGGGAGCTTTCCCTAAAGTTTAGGATCTATTTCAAACAGTTTTAAAAGTTTGTCATTCTTAAATGGCACATGTCATGACAAACTTTCTTTCTTCAGTTTTGTGTTCCAGTTTTAGAATCTGAAAGCAGAGTTGTGCTCTTTTGAGTGTTTTTAAAAATTTTTTTATTGCATCTTATCATTAATCAAGTGATTAGAACACATAATTTGATTTTCAGTACTTACCATTTTTTTCCTATCCATTAGTAAACAGAAGAAATGGGGAAAAAAATACTTAGGTGTAGACCCCAACACATTATAGATCTCTGTTTTTAATGGCAGATCCTGTACATTATCCAGGCACACCACAGTGTCTTGAACAGTAGAGTATCTATATGTCTTTTCTTGTTCTTATTTGTTTACCTGGAATCTTCTGGTTTTGTATTAACAATGTCAGCAGTAGTTCTGGTCCAATCTTCAGATCTATAGATTGTCCAGAATAAAACAGGAATTAGCATCTGATGATGTACAGACTTGTCAATAAAATAAATCGTTGATTTTTCCTTAAGGATAGGTTCAGCACTTCTTTTAAAAAAAAAAAAAAGGTCACAGGTTTTATAGCTGAATATAGTGGATATGGAAAGTTCCTTGATTGAGAGAACTGGAAAAGACTGGGCTTCTCCTACAGTATGATTCTGATACCAGGGTACACCTACGCTAAGTTTAGACAGATGTGACCACAGTGTTCAAAATAAGAATATTTCACCAGAGATGCTGTCACATTCTTTAAAATTTACTTTTAATACTGTTAACATTAAGATTAAGTAATTTCCATTTTATCTTGGTCTAAAGGTGTTTCATATTAATAACTAACAGAAAAAAAATCATGTCACCCCTCCCTTGCGTTTAACGTAGCACAGCAAAATTAGCCAGGTTGGCAGGGTTTGATGAAGAAGTCTTATGAGAAGTTTTCCATTAACTGGAAAGTCCTGTAGATATCAACTTTAAAGGTAAAATATTAAAGTTGTATACAACATGTTGTAAATAGTTGTCAGGTGTATTTACATTTGATTTTTGCTATGGTATTTCTGGTCAGCTGCTGACTTTAGGAGAACCACTAAAATTGCAGATGTGGAATATTTTGAAAGACTTCTTTGGGGTTTGAAATTTTTTTCTTAGTTTGCCCAAGAGATATGTTCTTTGACAAATAGCACAGATCTGCTCCAGTTTATCTGTAATTGTTAAACCTGTGTTTGCTAAATATCTTGTTTCTTTACTATTTATTTGATATCAAGGACCACGTTTATTAGTTTGGAAGGTGTGGGGGAATCTAGGCTCTCACCACCAGTTGTTTCTCTCTTAGACTTATATCCCAATTAGTGAGTTTTATGTTTGTTTGGTTTTTTTAAATTATAAATTTATATGGTAAACCACATTAGTTTTTCAGTATATCCTGTGATAAGTACGTTTAGCTAGCAAAGATCTTCATCCTTGATCTTTCTCTTTCACTTTTGTGTTCAGCTGCTCCTGAGTAACATACTAAAAATAAACTAACTTTACTGAGGTCGTTTGTTGGCATTTATAATCAATGAGTCATTGTAGTGTGTTGCTATATGATTAAGATCTATTTTGGCTTTTAATCATACATCCATGTGGTATTCTCTTGAAAACAAGTAATTAAATGTTGAAAATTCTGATCTCTGTCATAGCAATTTAATGAAGTCCAAATCTCTGTAAAATACTGAACTCAGTATCTGTCTGTTGTGTCAACAGGTCAGGACTCAGCTACAGTGCATTTTTATTGCAGTAGAAGCTCAACACTTATATTAGCAATAACACAGATAACTTAAGTGACCCAATGCAGACTCTGTAATAGACTAAACAGGAATTTTCATTGTTGTGTGGCAATAAGGGACACTTTTGGTACTTTATGAGAACAGGACATCTAGAATCTGGATGTCTTCAGCTAATTAATTGCAAATGAGAGACCTGTCATAAGATGTGTGTGTGTTTTTAGTTAGATTTTTGTGTATTCAATGTCAAACTTTCTGTAAAAGGCTTGTAGTGCTGATAGAGAGGTTATATAAAGAAAATCAATGTATTATTTTCCAAATAGCATATATGACAATTTATATAAATTTATATACAGCATTTGATATTTTCTGTGCTGTCTTGCATGCTATTTTGGGATAAGCTGGCAGATAGTTTTCTTTTAGTCCGTAGTTCCATGGACATCTATATGTGTGTCCCTTGAAAAGTGGCAGCCACATGCATTTCATGTGCCAACATTGCTGGTGTGGCTGCACACAAGTTGGATCAGGGAACTGATCAACTAATCAGGTACACACTGAGTGTCTGGCCTGAGGCTGATGATGCAGCGTAGCTGGGATGGGATGCGGGTGGAGAGAGAGGGGATTTCAGCTGCAGCTTGCACTTAATGTTGGTTAAATTGATTGTGAAACCAGCCCTTAAGGTAAACCTATAGACCTTGTGTGTCCTTACTACATTTTTGTAAACAAACATGCAATGAAGAAAATCCAGTGCTTCTTATAAAATAATTATTACAGTCGTGTGAATTTTCATAGTACAAGCTGCCCTTTTTCACAAGTGTGAATCAGAAAATGTGTGTGGGCAGCAATGGGAGGGAGAGATGTTTTCAGTAGTAGTCCTTTTTCTGTAAACTGATCACTTTTAAAAAACATTTGAAAATGTAATTAGCGATATATCATAGAATTAAGTGGACAATATAAAATAAATGAAAAATCAGTTTAAGTTAGTGTATCATGACTATTGATTCCACTAACAGTTATTCAGTAGTTAGCTCTCTTATGAGGCTTGCTGCTCTTACTGAATTTCTTTGTTTTGGTGTAACCCAGCTATATGTGTCAGGCTAAATCTGTGAGGTGGTAGAGATCTCAGAATTTTCAGTAGGTGTAAAATTCTGTCCCGGCAGGGGTTAAGGCAAATATGAACCCTGGTTTCTTAGTAAGAAACATATTTTCAGCAGCTGCAAAATTCTTGGTAGGAAACCAGAAGTTTTGCTTCCATAAAAAAATCATACCAACTGAAACGTCCAGAGTCATTAATTTATGGTTCACTTTGTCAATTTATGGATGCTTAAGTAATGGTGTTTTTCCTGCAGTATCTTTTCTTGTTGGTTTTGTGGGTTTTTATGGTTGGGGTTTTTTTGGTTTGGTTTGGTTTTTTGGGGGGATTTTGTTGTTGATGGTTTTTGGTTTTGTTTTTTGTTTGTTTGAGGTTTTCTGGTTTGTTTCATTTTAATTCTTCTTTTAGTGTTGCAGTAGGGTATCACCAGACTATGTAAAGATTAGTACATGCTTATCCTTTAGAACTGTTTTTCTTCCTATGTTGGTTAACTGTAAAGATTTCAAGCAGTTACAGTGAACAGTTTAAAACTGGGGCATTCTGAGTGCAAATAACTTTTGCACTGAGTGCAAAACTTCATAGTAAGTTTTGCAAAATTAGGGAGCTATATGTAGGAAAACCCTAGTTAAAACTACCTGCTTCCTTATACCACGTTTCTGTGCTGTACAACATATTTCAAGGTTACCAAAGGTAGTGCAGGTATAGGATTTATGTACGTTTCCATGTCTGCATGTGGGAAGGTCCTCCCCATTTCAACTGAAAGAGATGCTGCTCTGTTGTACTAGTGATTTAGTTGCTTTTTAAATTTTCTACTTTTAAAATTTACTGCATGAAATTAGTTTTGTGCACATTTCTTCAAATCAGATCTTAATCATATATTTGTACTTCACAGCTTTATTTAGTATCACAAAAATGGAGCAGATTCTTAAATGTCAATGAAGCTGTATGTATTACACTTTTTATATGCATTGTATTATACTTTTGTTTACAGTGACGGTAGGGATGTTTTGAAGAATGCAAAATAAATATTTTTGGATTTTTTTAAAAAGAAAAATATTGTCTCACTTGTCTCATTAGTTGATTGCAACGTCCTGCTAAATGACAGATTGTTTTCAAATCTGTTTTTACCAAAAAGTTCTTTTAAACACAACAAAAATGATTTATTCCTTATAACTGAAAAAGCAGATTTTTTTCTATTTGACACATACAGAATGTACAGCTTTAATTGAATATAAAGATTTGGGCTGTGATCTAGCCTTACATGTGAAATGTCAGCATTCACAAAGCCCTGATCACAGAGCAGGGGACTAGGTGCATGGCAGGTACCATTTCTCGCTTGTCACTGCTCACTAACCTAAAGAAACCATGCTGATAAGGACACTAGTTTAATCTTGTGCAGACATGCCTTAAAAAACTGTATCAGTTTGTCAAGAATTAAATCCCACGTGGAGAAATACATGTACTTTAGAAGTCTGTAACCAGTTCCACTTTCAAGCAGTGTGCAAGTAGCAAATGAAGGAAACTGCAGATGAAAGAAAAATCACCTCCACTTTACTGAATAAACAATGTTCTCATAGAGCATTGCTCAAGTAATAAATCTTTGTATTTACCAAACTTTCGTGTACGAGAAATAGATGTCCAGCTGATAAGAGTTTGTTTTTTATAGCTCCATTTATGGCCCTATCACTATCCACAGGACTTGGAATGTAATAAATGACTCCCAGAAGTAGATCAACTAAATTACAGTTTAATGCAATAGTGCTGGGTATAGTGGAGGAGTGATTACACTGTGCCTGAACATTCCTGGCTAGTCATTAGAGGAAGGGACATTGGATTATTTTCTGTGCTTCTAGCTCTGAAGTCCCTGCTGAAGCAAAATGCTTTTTTTAGGGGTGGGAGGGGGATGGGGATTTTATTGTGTCTTATTACAGGGACTAAAGCTTGAAAAGAAACATTCCATTACAGGAAAATACAAGGTAATAAACTGGCTTAATTCCTCTTTTAGACATGAACATGCTGAAGGCCAAAGCAAGACATTTTTCACTTTAGGAATGAAATAAAAAAAAGTTGTACATGGCCTTCAGAAAATTGCAGCTGCAGTTACTTATTCTTCTTTTTCATGCCATCCCTTTAGTCTTTGTAATAAAATTTCACCTCTGATTTAAACAATATCATTGCATAGTAGTAATTCCTGTTTGGTAATAACTTTGTTTTGTCTGGTAGCCAATTTTATGATGCAGTTATTATGGAAAGTGTCCCTGTGCCAAGAATTTGTCACCTGACAGATAGGTAAAGAGTTGCACAAATCAAGAAAAATATGAAAGATATTGGTGTTTTTTTCTTTTCTAAAAATAAAATTTGGGTGGTTGTTGCTAAATAGCAACGTGGTGTACATGTTCCAGAGAGCAGAATTATGGGAATTATCTTGAAAACTCTTAAGGATTTTTTTGTAATTTTCCCCACACATGATTAATTGTTACTGATTTTCCTGCAAGTCATAGTCACACTATTTTCTAGTGCAAATAGGCCAAACATTTTGCTTTGAAAAGAGATTAAGAACATCAGTAGGGTCTCTTCTGCTGGCTGTTCCTCAGGATTGGTGACCAGCAGCAGTGGGGAAGGGGACTGCTGGTGTCACATACCCTTACTGCAATAACATGCAAGACTCTATTTAAGGTTTTGGCCAGATGGTGTCAGTTATGGAACCAAGAAGCAACCTCAGGAAATACAGAAGTTAAGGCTTGATTACACTGTGTTAACTGTTTATCCATACACATCATATTAACAGCTGTAATTAATGACAACAGCCTTTTTAAAAATAGAAATGTCTAAGATGTGACTGTACTTTTTCTGTGCATAAAAAATATCTTTGCCTTACGCTATGGATCCTTTGCTCTAATGTCTTTGAACTTAAAATTGCAGAAATTTAATTGAATTTGCCTTGTGTTTCAAAAGCAGATTAGTCTTTGAATTTTTAGTTCAGATTTCTCTTGCTAAACAACAGTGTATGAATATACTTACATGTTATATTGAAAGCTTCTGTATTCCTTCTCTGCTTCTCAAAGAAAATGTTGAACAGTTGTTAGTCTGAGGTAACTTGATCTCAGTAACTGGTATAGAGTTTGTCTTTCAGGTTTTTTTTTTATTCATGTATGTTTTATTTTACATACTTTGTATGCTTGTTTGGTAAAATTCCTTTAGGCAGAACAACTTTTTATAGGCAGAGGTAATATCTCCTACTAACCATGAGTATCATTAGACAAACTGGACTATTCTGGTAGTTGTCTGAGACCACATGTGGAAATATTAAGAGGGCACCTTGGATATTTCCCCCTTCACTCTTCTTTGACCACCATTTTATTTTTAACACAATCTACTATTCGGGTTGTCTAGCAGGTTAGGCTCCTTATTTTTGTGAGATAAATAGACATAAGTGTTATTATCCCAGGGATGGGTCCATTGTATTACTGGTCCCAAAGCAAAACCTGCCCTTACACTGGCAAGTTGAGCTTATTTAAAGTGCCCAATTTAACTTTTCTTGCGCTCACACTAAATGCAGTACTTGTATTTCTGTGTTGTTTCCAAGCCAATTATTCGCATACGTTTAAAAAGCAATCAGATCTGGTCTGTTAGGTCAAGATAATATGAACATAAATGCACATTCTTATAAATAAGCTGCCCCAAAATATAAAGTAGAAAAACAAATGTAGTGTGAAATGCTATGGAAAATGCAGGCAAGGCATAATTAGCAAAGGACAGTAGAAGTGCTGTTTTGTTAGGACTTGAATAGTAACAGTCAATTAAGTTCTCACAACAGGAAACAGCAAAGCATTTAACAAAGAAACATCATCTCTCTCTACAGCATAAAGTCTATACAAAGAAACACAAAACCGAGGCAATTAATAGATCAGAAGTCATGAGTTAAAAAACCAGAGGGGACTGACTTCATATTTCTTTGCAAAGAAATCTATCTCTGTATATTGCAATAATTAATAGCCTTAATTTTTTTTATATAGTGTATGAATTATGGTATTTTATATAAAACAAGCACATATACAAAGCATGGCTGGGTATGTATGTTGTGGTAAATAACATGTAAGATGTAATTGTAGGCTTGATAACCGAGGCATAGCCGTCATTACTCAAACTAACTGTAAAAAACCCAGATTATCAGTTCAAAGTTAGCTAGTAAGGATATGATTAATGTTTCTTCCCTTCCTCTTCCTCAATATCAGAATAATGGAAGTGATCTAAGATGGATAAACAGAGAGGCACAGCAGCATTGTGTTAGATGCAAAGACAAAGTAGTTATAAGCAAATCAAGAGCTCAAGCTCTTATAATAAAGTTAAATCTTATAGTGAAACATTTAGCATTTCTAGTTAAATACCTTGAATTGCCCCCAGAAAGCTTTGGCAACTATGTAAATGCACTAGGCTCCACCTCAGGTACTTTTCATTGAATTTCTTGTATTGCATCATGTGGATGTCTGTAATAAGCAGATTTTCAGTATATAAACAGTAGAAGCTTTCTCCTCCTATAGTATGATCTTGCTGTGATGGGTTGAGCCTGAGCTGATGGATAGCTTGTTTGACCAGTGGCGCTTTTCGAAATTTCCATATATAAAGGCTGGAGGGACAGGAAGTGCTCTCTCTCTTTGGGGTTTGGCCGGTCCCGCAGGAGGGGGGGGAATGGCGGCCGAGGCTTTCGCTCCTTGGAGCAGCCTTGAGCCTCTTCCCTCCCCCAGTGCCGGGGACACGGCCCCGGGATGCCGGCGGGACGATCTCCTCAGAGCTCGACAACTGAGAAACAACTGCGTTCGCTGCAAGTAGCTGCAACATCCAGCCAGGGCTCCTGAGAACTGCCCCCTCCCTCCTCCACGTGGCTGCGGGGATCCGAGCTGAGACCGATGGACTGAAAGACTAACATCAAGAAGCCAGCAGCACAAAGGTGAATGGGGCTTTCTTCNAAATTGTAGATACTGACTAAGAATTATGTGATGTTATCCTTTGTGCTGGTTTAGGGAAGTAGAAAGGGGGGGGGTGAGTAAAAAGAGGGATTTTGCTTTGATTTTCTTATTATTTTCTTTTCTCTTTTAATTCTGTTAATAAACTTTCCATTTTCTTTAAGTTTGAGCCTGTTTTGCATTCCTCCAAATCTCCTATCTCACAAAAGATACAGAGGTGAACTAAAACCACTACACAAAATTGGTGTTTCTGCCTGGTTTTGATTCCAAACCCCTACAAATGTGGTGCGTTGGCCGGGAAAGTGAACTAAACCCGCTACACTTGCATACAAAAGGTAATTACTTTTCTTAGGACCAGAATCAAGCCCCATGAGAGGATACAAGGATATTTCAAGGGTTACACAATTAAGGGAAGAAATAACATTATCTGGAAATGTTCTGTTATCTGGAATTTCTGGCTTACTTCTCTGAAGCTTTTCCAAACATCACGTGTCAGGGCAGTTGAGAAAGGTACAATTTTCCATTTAGTTCCCCAGAGCATGCAGGGATCTGCTTAGCAATTTTTTGAATTGGGGTTATTTTGAGAGAGGCTGATGCCAAGTAGATATCCAGTAGATTTTTAATAGCTGTGCTAAGTTGGCTAGTGATACCATGGATTTTGATTGTGCTGCTTTTACTCTTGTTGACTTAGTATTTTGAATGCCTTATTACAAAGCATGTGTAACCTGGTGTTAGTCCCCTGGTTATTTGGAAAAAACCCCTCAATTCCTTCCCTCTTCTCTTTCCCCACCCAAAAATGGGGGAGGGAAAAAAAAGAAAGGGAAGGAAAATATTTAGCCTCATTGCCTCATTTAAAACAGAGAGAAGAAGGCTAATATAAATCAGTTCCAGAAACATTGGATAAGGAGGGAACAGGGATAGGGGGAACACAACTTGACTCTGCTTTGCCTCTTTTACCCACAGAGGAATGTTGCCAACAGGAATATGGACTTGTTGGAAAATAAATAAAGTGATCCTACTCAGAGCACCAGAAAAGTAAAATAAATCGGTCTGGGTAGGTGGTTTTCTCGATGCTTTTTGTATTTGCTTCTGGGCCAATGGAGCAACACAGTGTTCATTAGACACAGCAATGCAGTCCAACAGTCATACACAGAGTGTAATGTGCTTAATGTGGTGGTGCTGCAGCCCAGTACGTGCATGCAGATGTTGTCCAACAGTTGATGTTTAACTTCACTGGTTTGCCTTTGGTTTGCATGTTGCCAACTGTGTTTTTTCTTCTGCAATTTTTTAAGACATTTGTCCACTGTAGAAGTACTTTAAATGTAATCATGAGAAGCAGTGGCAACATCTTGGAAATTGTGAATGTCCCAAAACACTTGGTAATAAAAGGGAGAAAAAGTACTGGTATCTTGAGACACTATGGAGTCAAGGCAAATTAAATTTAGGGTGTACACAATGTGACATTTTGTACTAAATCCCAGACTGCAATTTGAAAAAGTAATTTGGATTCTATTGGATATGAATAAAGTGTTAGGATTTTTTTTTAAATTCCCCTGCTCCATTTTCAGCAGAGCTCTAATAGTTTGGGTTTTTTTTTTCTGTGGGGATACTACTCTGCCATGGCAGCTTTAAAATGCCAGCAGCTTCTACTGCAGAGAATTCTAAAGAAACATTCTACCTGTGGATAATTTGAAAACCAGAGGAAAAATTTTAAAAAACCCCTTCATATATGTCCCTGGAGATGCCCATCACAAATATTTAATATAAAATAGCTGACTTCAACTGCCAAAGACCTGGTACTTCTTGATTGGTATGTTTGTGTATTAAAACTTTATGCAATAGACATTATTGCATTCTGTGCGATAATGTCTATTGCATCTGTGTGATGAAATTTTAGAGCTCAGTGAATTGCTGATTTTTAGTTGATCTCCAATAAATGTCCATCAGTATTCACACCCCCCCGCTCTGAGGCACAGTCTAGGACTGACTTCAAGGGCCATTCTTATAACATCCTTCTGTTTAAAAAAACAGGAGAGGTAATTTATGTGTAATGGGAGAATAATCTCATGGGGCTTTGCCCGAGAGGCTTCCACTTAAGGTGCAGATAGGACTGACGAGTTCATTTAACATATCACTGTCACTGCAAGGGGCTGGCTGCTTCTCTCCTGCACCTGACTCAGTCTAGCCATTTGTCTGATTTCTCAGTGATTTGATTCGTTTCAGTAAGCTGGTGAAAAACAAGTCACCCACCCACACCCACACACGTGCTTTGGGGTTTCCTGCCTGCTTAATAATCTGCACTATCTCACTGAAGTGTCAGATGAACAGCACAGGCAGTTTGAAGGACCAGCTCCCTTAGTGAAGTCTTACTGTGGCATAGCTGTCTTGAAACTACAAGCTACGAATGACTGCATAGTACATAATTTATAAGAATCTGAATAATGTTACTTCAGGTAAATACTCTGTAAAAGCAGCTGGAGATACCATTCAGAGATCACATGTGTTGAGTTGCAGTAAAAACACAAAGACTTTCTACTGCTGTTGAACAAATATTTGAGCAAAGATGGAAAGTACTAACGAGCATAAAAAGGAACTGGCATAACTGGAAGATAAAAATGCATAGAAGAGATCAATTAAGAGCAAAAGAAGACAGAAGGTATTGAAGGAAAGGGTAGCTTCTTTTGTCATACAGTAGCTGTCAAAGACATATATTACCATCAAGAAAAGCCTATTTAAGCTGTTTCATAGTCCAAAGGAACATGGTCTTCCCAAATGTTGATTCCCATTGGCCTTAACTTTTGCATGGGACCAAGCAGAAATGTTGTACATTTTTCTGCTGTACCATAAATACAGAAGCATTTTTAAAAACGCATTTAGCCCTTCCAAATCTAGCAGCCTCATATTTGCATTGCCTCATTAAACTGAGGAGACTTAAAACATAACTTGATCACTGAACATATGTTTTATTAGTTAAATGGGAGCTTGCAGGCAGTACTTTGCTGATTCTATGTACTAGTTACTTCTCTGACCTCTAAAATGTGTGTGCAGTAAGACCAGCCCTTGCCTGTTCTCTGAAATGCTGCAGATTTAGTGAGAAATATATATGAAAGTGTGTAGGAGCCACTTGGCCACCAATCTAATGCTGGAGAAGGGAGGTCACTGTACAAACTAGGTGATGAGTGTCTGTGAGGAAGTGGAAACCTGTCCAGGATGGTGACTCACATAACATAGACAAAGTCTTCACATGCAAGCTGTCTTCCAAAGGCACTGTGCTTTTGCTTTTCTCTGCTTCCCTGGTATGTTAGTGAGTTCAGCCTCTCGGTCTTGTCTTCCAGCTCTTTAGCTTGCCACTTGCTGAGCATATTTCTAGACTTACTCACCTATTCAGAACAAATGTGTAAATACTGTGTGGAAAAAAACCACCCAACTCTTTCACCTTACCATTAAGCAATGTGGAAAATATTCCACTGCACTAAGAAGAAACTGGTGATCCTTTGCCATGTATATCCACGTATTATTAATTAGTGTTGTACTACTGAAATTTATCTATTGCCTCTTGAAATTACCTCTTTCTTTCACTTGTCCACACTGAAAAGGACTTTTTTTGTAAGAGGTTTGTAATGGAAAACCATGTTGTAGCCTTTCAATCTGGTGCTATTATACTCTTTCAAATATCAGTATCAGCACTGCCACTTCCAAATTAATGGAAGTGCAGATGATTGAGAACAAAGGGCTCATGTGATTTCAGTGGTTTTAATCCTGGATTATTCAGTCAGAACTCAACCTTAAAATATAGTAATACCAAGTGAGAGGAAAATGCTTGGAATTTTATTGCTTTTCATAGTAAATGATAATGTATTTAACTTTTTAAAAACGTTATCTAGATTTACTTCTTAACAAAGGTTATGATAATATGCAGTAGATTCCATTAATACCAGGGTATTTTATCAAAGTTGGACTTGGATCCAAACACTTATTTTTGCCTCTTGGAATACGGCTAGGACTGCTTATTTCTGATTCTGATCTTATTTTTGATTTAGACTTAGCAGGTTGTGCCTTGCACTTTGTCACAAAATCCCTGTCAATCTTAAATAGTTGAGATTTCAGAGCAGGTATTTTATGTCCTTGTGATGCCCAGTACAACCCTTCAGACCTGCTAAATGCCTAACAACGACTGCTGTATATGCGGAATGCATTCTGATGTTTCTGAAAGTGTATTGACTGGGATTAGTTTTTATTTTGCACATCTAAATGTCTATGTTTGCTTCCTTTTAAGCAACTATTATGGAGAATATATATTTGAAAATATTACTTCAAAAGGGTTTTGAGGTTTCACTTACATTTTTTACTTTAGTTTACGAGCTCCTTACTAGCTTTCTTTTGAGCTCTTAAAGAATGTCACCTGATTTATCTTATTAACATTGCTGGAGTAGCAAGTCTTCCATCTGAAGACTTTTTCATTAAAAATTTATAATGGTTTTCTCTCCCACGCCCTCTTCCCTGATGAATTCATGTGAGCCTTTTCCCTGCCCTTACAATGTCTAGGCCCCTTCCATGATTGAAAAAAAGGATTCAAAACAGGGGAACAGTCAGCAAATAAGTAACTTTGTCCCTGTAAAATTACTGGTGGGCTTGGAGGAGGCAAGGATCCTAGAACTTTTTCAAGTAGGCATTATTAAGATATCTAGTGCAATGAGAAATTATTAAGAAACTTAAAAAAAAAGAAGTGAATATATATTCCCTCCTTACTCCCCCCCTGCTCCTTGTATGTTAGTTATTCTGAAAAATGAACAACATAAAAAAAAAATTACTGGGAGTAGGAACTACACTGCTCTTTCTGAGAGGGCTGGAATTATTGTAGCCCTGACTTCTAGGGATTTTTCTTATGATTTATTGCAAAATGTGGCTGAAACTTTTTCTTTAGTCAGAACATTAATTTTTGTCAGCACCATTGCCTTGGTCATGGTGAAGATGTAATAATATTTGAGACTCCTATCCTTGTGTCATTTGGTTGAAATATGTTGGTTGCTCTTCTTAGAAGACCAGCCTGAAAGAGGGACTGTTGTGTGTTGAACCTGGTTTGGTTCACTTTTCTTATTCTTAATCTGGTCTGAAAATTGCAGGACACTGGGGGAAGTTTTAAATACTATCTCTTAACTGGGCTAGTGTCTAAGGAAGTGCATATAACTCTACAAACACCTGAATTCCAGAAACATTTTCATGTCAGAGGAAGGGCTGGGGAGCACCACTGCATCAGATCCACTGACCTGGATTTGGTGGGTGCAGTAACAAATTGCAGACTTTTCCTTGCCATTTTGTGGGTCTTCCAGACAGCCTGCAACTTCTCTGTTCTCAAGTAGCAAAATTGAAAGCTGGAAGCACAGCAAAAATCAAATGTAGATTCAAGCTGTTAACTTTTGCTTCTAGAAGTATGAATTTTCAACTTATGCTGTCTTATGTGCAATCTTACCAAAGTGAATGTAAGTTGGTCAGGTACTAAGGAGTAACCTACAAAATGAAACAGTTTTGCTTCAAGAAGTTAGGGAGTTCTGCTGAATTTACCGGCCTCAAAGACTTTAAAAAAAGAAAACAAAACAAACCCAAAAGCCAAACAGCTTGGACGTGGCACAGTAACTTTGTGACAGGAACCAGGACTTGTCTAAAGAAAAAATAAAAACAAATAAACAAAACAAACAAAGCCACAAACAATCAAAAAAGCCCCAAACAAATCAGTTCTGTATTGTGAAATATAAGCTTTTGAAAGTGAAAGTAGTGTTCCCATTGAAATCAGTAACTGTAATTTGCAGATAAACATTTACTTGGTCTCATCTTCTAAGAGAGCCCTTTTTTTTGTTTACAGAACTGACTAAAAAAGATCCTGTAAAAACAATTTACAAATCTGGTAACCATTTCATATAGAGTGTCTTGACTTGTAAAGTCAAATCTACCAAGTTCTTAAAATACTGAGATATTTTTAAAGAGATACTCAAAAGTTATTCAGTGTTGTTAGATCATTACCCTGAGTTATAACTTTGTCTTCTTTTAAAAAAATCCAACAAATGTATAAAATTTGCTTGTAATCATTCTAAAAATGTTGCAGTGATATTTGTAGCCTAAACCACTCATTAACCTTCAAGCCCTCATTAATTTGTAACACAAAATCAAACCTTTTCCAGCTTCTAAAAGTAGAATGAATAGGTAGACAAAGTTTTTGGGTTTTACTCTTTTTATATGCTAAAATTTGCAATATAGTGAAGCCTCGTGTTATGTCTGGTCTGTCCTTAGCCTGGTTTGCTAATCTGGCTGAAGTACAATATGGATAAAGGCAAAATAAATGAAATAGTCATTGGAAAGCTACAGACAATATTTTAAAGAAAAATCCTTAAAGCAACTCAGATTTTTTTTCCATTACTGGGAAATGTGTAAATTTAAACAACTTGAAGGACTTGGTTCTCATTTTTCACATCAGTCAGTCAACAGGAGCTTGAGGAAAACTCTCAAATATTTTCATTTGAATAAAATGGGAACTCTTTTTAGCTACATCCAATTTATTTCTGGCCAGGACGTCAAATAACTTTAATGTAGCCAAATAACTAAACCCGAAAAATCTGACCAACCATTCACTATCCCTGAAGTATAACATTTAACTGAGGTGCAAAGTGTTGCCCGGCCTGACCACCAAGAAAGTGTTATTAGGATATTGTAGGAAACCTATGTAATGGCTTTGGTTCTGATATTTTCATTAAAGTGGTTTCAATACAGAAGAAAAAATTCTATTTCAGCATTTCTGTCTGTATGTTTTGGGTGTCTTATTGGGTTTTTTTGTTATCAACACTTACATTTTGTCATGGTTACCTAAAAAATTAGGTGACACACACAGATGTTGTGCATCATAAGTTGTACTAAACATGGCTTTTATTCAAAATAGATATTGCAACTTCATTTGCTATACCTTCACTGGGATAAGATTGTTTTATTTCATATTTTATAGAATATGAAATATATATTCTTGGAGAGGAAGTGATCAGCAGTTGTTTGATATTTTGTCTTGATGAAAGAAATTACAATTTTTTATAATTTTGTTAATGTATATAAAAATAATTGTTGTTGTTCTTGTTGCTATTATTTCCATTCCTTATCCTGTCACTAAATATGATATTTAACAGCATCAGTAGTGGTCAATCAATTAGTAGTATCTTGGGTTGTCAGGGTGTTTTTAAAGTTAAGCATTGCAACTTCTATTTAATACATCTGCAAACTTGCTGTAGATGGTCATTAAAAGCATCTCCAGGAAGCCATGTGGTGTATGCATGCCTGGGGGAGGGGTTGGCTTTAGTTTTGTTTTTTTATTCATAGAGGAACATTGATGTAGAAATCAAAAGCTCTGAGTAAAAAGAAAACACTTGTTTCCAGAATAGTGAAGACTTTTTTTTTTTTTTTTACCCCAGTCTTTTAAAATTTGGAAGTAGTGTGGTTTGTTTTTATTGTGAAAACTCTCAGGAAGAACAATTCAGAGTCGGTGCCATTCTTCCCAGCTGAATGGCGCCTGGTTTGTGAAATGGAGCAGCTGCGGTAGTTTTAGCTTGGCTCACAAAACCATTTGCTTTTTAATCAAGAACTTCAGATTCTGTGGTGGTTGTTCATGATGGAGATGGCCAGCTCTGCCCTGAGAGACAGCTGTAGTATAATTGAGACAGACTATGTGAAGCAAATATAAATGCTGCATGGATGTCTTAAAAGCAGCATATTCACTAAACTGTAACTGAATTTTTAAAAGGATGAGAAGCTTTTATATAGGCAAGAATTTACTACATGATGAAACATTTTATGTATAGTGATGTTCTTGAATATATTGCATAAACCAGGGTTTAAATGTTCAGCATTAGCATTCAAGTTATACAGTACAGTAATCCAGGTTTTGGTGAAGTGTGTGTATAACTGCATCATGAGAAATGCTGCACTTTTCCAAAAACATCATTGCAAATGCAGTTGAGGTCTCTTTCTTAAATTTGTCTGGGACATATTGTTTGTTGGAATGCAGATATGCATATCACACATTCATATGGACGCTTATTTTAAGAAGTAAAGATACTTGTATTTTATCAAATTGAACAGGAGGCACCAAGAGGAGTCATTAATCTTTGGTGGCCGTTACACATTTAGAAAAACTTGTTCAAGCAGGTAAGTATTGTGGAAATAAGTGCTCCATCTTGTATAAAGTAAAACCTCAGACTGACAGTTTGTTTTAGAAGGGATTTTTCTAAATAGCAGTTTGACTAAGTCAAAAGTATCTTGTTTCGCATCACGAATCAAAAAGTGCTGCCCATATGTTAAAAAAAAAGTTCTAACATTTTGTAGTAATTTTATAGTCACAGTTAATAACTATTTTGAACTTGGATTGGGTAGTTGTATGTTTCATGCTGAACTAGACACTTTTCATTTACATGACAAGTTTGTTATGGATTTATTATACATATCAGAATATTTCACTTTCTTCAGATGGGCTATTTCATTTCCTTGTTGCTTTTAAAATAAAGCTTATCTTAAGTTAAAAAAAAAAAACCTATTCCCAAGTAATACGAAGTTAAGGGGCCTTGTGGCAGAATATGATGTTGCTCCTAGATGTCCTCCTTTGTTTTCAAACACTTTGTCCCATTTTATGTTTCCAGTGTGTGCAGTCTCAAACCTCTTTGATGCTGACTAATTGAGGGGGGTGGGAAGACAATGTAAAAGGGTTAATCCGTTACACTGGTATTAATGAGTCAGCTGGATCCCTGCCATTCTCTCATTTCTGGTTCACTTAGCACCGATTAGCACAAATGACACTTAGTTTTGTGGGAAGCAAGCTATGAGGATTGTAGGTAATGCAGACTTCAGATGAGAACAGCCTGGTCTCAGGTTAATACAGGTAGATAAATCTGTGCCATGTGGGCTGAGATCAGAAATAATCCTGTTCCTACTGGACCCCTGAGAACACTGAGAGCGGTGATAGGGATGTTTTAAGCTCACACGTGATAGATCAGAAGGTGGTCAGGTTGTTTTCTGAACTCCATTCTGTGATATGCTGCTGGGGATTTGAGCTTTGGATATACTCACCTGACACCCAAGCATTTGAAGTGAGATGGTGAAAGAAAGTAATTATAGGCATGTCTGTGCAACTGAGAGCCCCTTTCTAAAATGTGAGAACTCTTGTGACAAAGTTTTGAAAAGGTTTGATTGACTATTTATACAGTGGTAATGTTTCTGCGGTCTGTGCTGAGCTTTTAATTTGGGATTCTGGGACAGTAATAAAGATACACTAATGCAAAGATGTATTGTATTTTCATTACTTTTGATTGCAACTGCAACTGTAAATTGATTATAGAAGCAGGTAGGGAAAAGGAAATTGTCCTTCAGGACACACTTGGTAGTCCAGTTACATTTTACAATGTTTTTTATTAATTTAGAAACAAATTCCAGCAAGACAAACTCAGAATACTTTTCTTAGACCTTCTTTCAACAGATACCAGAGCCTTTTCTTCCTTCCCAAATCTCTGCAGTTGCTGGGATGATCTTAGAGGCATGCTCAAATCCCATATCTGAAACTTCTTATTGTCGCAGAGCTCTTCTGATGGCAAACTTTCAGAACAGCTGCCTAGGTTTAGTGTACCCTTTGTGTTGGAGGATGGTGTAGAAATCATGGATTAGGTTGTTTATAGGAGTGTTTGACTTCAGATGTCTTCATCTGGGAGCAATTCTTCCAATTTATGCTCTGGGTGGAAAGATGCTTCCCTGCATACGGAGCAGGTGTTTAACATAGGTGCCTCCTGGGCACCGTTTGGGGAAGTCTGGTAGCAATACCTGTGTGGGGAGCCTGATCTCCTACCTTAGAGGTCTGTGTTGCAGCTATTCCCCTTTCCCAATAAGTCAGCCCAAAACATTCTCTGCATTTGTACACTACACCTGCATTTTGTCAAACAACAGGCACAGTCTTTCAAACCTCCAAGTTGCTTAGAAAGTTTGAGACTGCTTGTTTTTCAGGCCTGTGTTCCTATTTAATCCCTTTGGGGCAGAACAGTAACACAAAGGAGTTTTTTCTAACCACAAAGTTTTAAGTAGCGTGGGGTATCTCAAAGGCAAAATCCTGTATGTTGTCTTCTCCCATCTCTGATCTTACTCATTTAAGAGTTTTTTGGCCAGTAGTGGTTTTGCAAGTGAGGAAGTTCTAGATTTTATCAGCTCACCACCACCCAAAAGCAAAGGTGCTACTTTCCTCCACTTCAGTGAATCTTACTTTGCTCCAGCTCTGGTGTTTGCTGAGCTTTGTCAATTGGCTCAATTCCCAGAAAAAGATGGGTTAATAAGCAGAAAGTTTCTTTTTTGTCAGAGTCAGTGCAAGGGAAGGGCCTTTGAGTGAGTGGAACAGAAATTCCCTTTCTTAGCGGTGGTGAGTGATTAGATGAGCTCTCGTGGTCTCACACAACATCACCTTTATTCAGGCAACAATTAAACATGACTGATCATATTGCATGCAGAAATAGTTGCTCTGTTGAGAAAATCACCCTGTCTTAGGCTATCTCTGTATGTAGCTGGGCTGATCTTTTGTCACCCTGAAGGAGGGCCAGTCCCTTTGTTCTGCTTCAGACTCTACTCTTTTCCTATTTAATTTTTCTGCATTTTGTGAACTTTCTTCTGGGTTAGTGTTGTGCTGTTCTAGTCAGGTGAATTAGTTCGAAGGGGTTGAGTGATGGAGCAGGTGTGGCAAGAGGGAAGACAGAAATTGGAGGTATGAATGGAAATGCATCATTGGGCATTGGTGCTGCTCAATTGGCTCTGAGTGTCATTGCTCAGATATCTGATAGGGAGCCAGGTCTGGAACCAGATCTGGAACCAGGACTATGGTGAGAGCAAATTCAGCCAGCAGCAACAGGTCTTGTGGTTTAGAGAGAGGAGTGGACACCCTAAGGAGCCAGACTACCCTCAGAATGGAGGAGGGGAATGGCAGGAGCAAACACCTCAGAGTGGAGAAGAAAGACAGGTCACAAATTTTGACAGCATTTGGCAACCACCTACATTTTCTGCCTTGTTGCACTGTTTGTGTGTGTAAAACTCCAAGCACTTAATCTGTTGTCCTCACCTCTTCTTAAAGGAGATATGAAATCAGTTGTCTTACAGAGAGGAGCTGTGTCTTTGGGGAAGAAAATGGTGTCATGTTGTTTATGGCCCTGGATTTTTTTTCCTTCTGTTTTTTTCTACATATCAGGCTGTGTGATGATTGTGGGCAAATTGTAGTGTGATCTGAATATAGGACATGTTCCCGAGTAGAGCACACATAAAGCAGTAACTGCATCACGGAAACTTAATTCTCTCTTGTTTTGTGAAAAATCATTAATGTACTGTAGCAGCTGCCTATCAGATACTGGAGTACAGGTCTTTGTGACCTAGAATTTCATCTGCCAATTTGCAGCCAGTTGAATCAGTATGTGGTAACACAGCCCTTTGTGCATGGGATAGGTTGGTTCATTGGCTTGTTTTGTAGGGAGACATGAGGGTGACGTTGGTCTGTGCTTTTCTCTGAGTGCTGAGTTCAAAGAGGAGGTGATAAGGAAAATGGCTAGGAGTGGGAAAGAATATCATTATGGCTGTTTTGGGTCTCATCTTCACAAAATTCCTCGTGTTCAGGGTTCAGGTCAGTGCATCTTAAACAGAATTTACAAAAATTGTATGACCTCGCCTACTTTTTTAATACCTGCAGGAAATTAAAATACTTGGATGGATTCTTTGCATTGACCAAGCCAGATTTTAGATTTTTCATAAAATTACTTTGTCCATGGTATTTTTTCAAGCCAGTCTATGGAAGTCCCAAAAGAGCTGTCATCCAGACTAACACTGTTTGCATCCACAGAGGGCTCCTTGAACACAGCAATGCACCATTGTGTAGTAAGTGTCTGATTCCCTGGGGCTGATGGAGTGAAAATAAATGCAATTTTCTCATGAGGAGAAAGAAAAATACAGAAAACTAGTTGCACTGTTGAACCCTTAGGAAAAAAAAATGGAGGAAAACTAGGAATATGTATTAATCTTTAGTTTCCTACAGCCTCCTGGTAATCACAAAAAGGAGCATTTCCTAATATAATAACTTGTTGAGGTTTCTTTCCTATGTTTAAGAACTTATTCATGTTTTTGATATATGAGGTCTAGCACACCTTTGAAACTTTCCGTGTTGATTTGTCTTATGTCTGGACTGAAGACTACATTTAAATCTGAAATATTGCCTCCTGCTTTTTCATGGGGGAAAGCAGGACTGATTCTATGATAGGGTGTGCTTCCACAGAGCAGCTGAGCCACTTAACTGTCTGAAGAAAGGGTCGCTCTGCTTCTTGCTCCTGGAAGCAGGAATACTTTCCATCACTCATGTGCCAGCTCTGCCAGCTCATTTGACGTCTCTGATTTAGCTCACTAAACTGGCAGAAAACTAACCCAGCAAAATAGGGAGTATGTATTTATCTTTTTGTGAGCCAGTTCAGTGAGATCAGGTGGCTCACAAGCGTTTGGGAGAATTTGGGGGCCACCACAAAGGAAAGAGCAGGAGCACCCATGCTGAGAGGAGAGGCAGGACTGCTCCTTTTGGCAGCACTGTGCTGTTAGCCTGACTCAGCCATGTTGTGAAAGCTCACCCTTAGGTAATAATGTTCACACTACAGGTTGACTGACAGTTCTCCAAATAGTAGCCAGAAGGGAGTTACCAGCTGTACGCAGTTTGTTTTTGTAGGGTGGCCTTGTCTGTTTTCAGTGTGTAGTGTTTTGAAACAGGTACTTATTCTATTCTAATCGTGTTATTGCATGAAAAAGTTCTGCAGAAAAATTACATGTGCAGGGCAGACCTGTCTGGGAACTTGATGTTGAGCAAGTGGATAAGGAGCCACAGAACCTGGAAAACTTTGTACTTTAGTTTATGGGACAGTTTGCCTGTTGCATTTGGAGGAACTCAGAAACCCATATACTTCCAGCCTACTGCGTGTTGCAAGCTTTAAAGCCTGAGCCAGAGCGTGGTCCTTCATCTTTGAACATTGTGAAGTTTTTATCAGAAGATCTGGTAGCCCCTGTTAAAGTAGTTTACACATCACCATAGATCTTAAGTGTCCATAAGCCTGGAGTTCCACTGAAACTGGCTGCAGAGTTCGAAATCTACTGTGGCTCACCCCTTCGGCTCCCCAGGGCCTCTGCAGAAGTAGGTGGGTGGTTGCCATCTCAGGAAAAAAGAAATGCTCTTTTTTGAAAACTGCCCATCTGCCTTTGTGCTCTTGAAGCTGGCGTGATCCTACATGGGTGCTTTGGCTTTGCTTTTTTTACAAATTCAAATGTTTAATATTCTGCTGGGAAAATCCATTCCAATGCAGAGTTTAGGGAAGGCACTGATTTACAGTGTAGGCATAATTTAACCTTAGCATTCGTAGCCCTCAGTTTCACACCATGAACAGCTGATGATAAAACTTACAACTGCTCTGACTTCTTCATTTTCTCCACATATAAAAAGAATATGGTACAAGGTCCTGGCAGATTTTTTTCTTTAAAATGAATTATTCAAGTACTGCACAATTATTATGGGGTTTTCTCTTTGCTTTGTGGGCAGTGTTAATGTCACTTTTTGGTGTACGTGCAAACATTTGGGCATTTCACTGAATGATACAGCCAAAAACATATCAGCTGGACTTTTACATCTGTTGCTCTTGTATCTTTGTAAATGGATATTTTAATGTGATGTGGCTTTTTTAGACTTTGTAAAGCAAATTCCTCTGTTCAGGAATTTTTATTCATCTCTTTTTCTCCTCCCCAAAATAACTTCTGCCCTTCTCTTTGGATACTTTTAAAGAATTATTCTAGTTCTTTTTTGTGCTAATTCAATTTTTTTTTCCTAACAGATCTGCACTACTATATTTGTGTAATGCAAAAATGCAATTGAATAGTTAGAAAGGTTTTAAAGTAATGAAGCCAGACACACTAAAAATCTGTGAATATTTAATACTATTTATGTTGTTGCCTTTAAAACCAAGGAATCTAGCAGTAATATGTTGAAGTGAACATTTCCATTTTGTTTACACACAAGTCAAGAGTAATCTAGAAGTTCTGTGGTGCAGTTTCTTCTACAAAGCTGGCTTTAGAATAAAGTTCCTAGAAATACTAAACCAGCTTAAAGCACAAAAATTAGCAGAAAATAACACTTTAATCCTAGTTAATCCACATTATTGACCTATGTGCTCTAAATAAATAAATAAAATTAAGTAGTCCTTTAATCATCACTGTGGAGCTGGTTATTCATGAGAGAGATCTGATCCAAAGATCAGCGACTCTGCAGGTTTTTGTCCTTTCTGAGGCCAGGGTAAATGGATTTATGTTTTAATTTGTGGGGAGACTTGGTTGGTTAGTTTCAGATCCCTTCGGAAGTCTGAGATCAGAAGATGGTACTAATGTAATGGAATTAACAGTGTAAGTCAAAAGCAGTTTTTCAAGGAGTTATGGAAGCAGAAGTATTTTGTTCTATTGAATAATTTGTTGAGATTTCTTTTGGCTGTAGGCTTTCCTTTTTTAAAATACTCAAAACCTCTCTGTACCAATTTTAGGTATGTTTATAAAGTTGTGTTTATTACTACAAAAAATCCAGAGAATTTATACTTTTTAGAGAAGAAAAACCCCCATGCTATTCAGAAATAGTCTGCAAGCATGTGTCAGAAATGCAAAAGCAGCAGTGGATGTACTATAAGGTTTTCTGCTCAGAATTGACATTGTGTAGTCACAGTGACATAAGATTTCCAGGCTGCTGTCTAGAAAATAACTTACAAAAAAAAGTGAGGAAGGAATCTTTTTTGAACCACAGTATTTGTACACCTTCTAATAGAATCTTAGGTATTGTGATTTAACTTTCTGCATCAGTTGTATTGTGCCTGTGTTGTGCAGACTTAAGTGTGTTTCAGGGTATCTATATAACTTTGTGTGTGATCTTTATGTTTTAAATTAATTCTTCTTAACTTTGTTTCAGAATTGGTGGGGTTTCCTGGTCCCTGAGAGGATAGTAGCGCGTGGGTATGAAATGATTATTACTGTGGAGATTTCTCATCATTATGCTACATAAAAGTTACCTTAAGTGAGTGTTGTGTCCTATTATCAATTCTTCTCCCACAAAGTATTAACTCAGCTTTCTGGTACTTTCAGAGCTTCTAGAAGACATGACAAAAAATTCACAACAACTAATATGAATGTTGTAGGCAACTGCTCACTTGAAGGCTGGTTATTGGGATGAGGCTGTGTGTGATCATGATGAGTTCATCTCAGTGCATTGTGGGACAAAGATATAAGTGGCCCTAATATGAGTCAACTGAATGACTGATTTACAAACTTTAAGGTGGGATTTTCCCCCTCTTCCGCTTTATAAAAAAAGTATTTCTTGTTTCAAATAGCCAAAATGCTATCAAGAGAGAATAAAACACAGTGTTCCCTGGAACAGTTTATCAAGGACCTTCTTGAGGATCTCCTAGTCCTTCTACCCTGCTAGAACAGCCCTGAGCATTTCCCTGCTTTATTACAGTGGCCTCCCTTGCCTTCCCTTCATTCCCAGTGACCAAACACAGCAGTGTTTGCCAATTGACCAAGCAGGCCAAGAATAACAGAGCAATGGGTTTTTCCTTCAGCTGGGGCATTACTCCTAGTCTCTTTTTACTACCCAGCTGCAGATGGTTATATTCCGTAAATATCTAAATATCTCCAAGTCTTCTATCTCTGTGCCAGTTTCAACCACATTTGACAACGTTTTCTTATCTTATCAAGGACAGAAAATTGGTCATGTAAATCTAATTCCATAGGCAACCAGCTTAAATTTACATTGTTTGTTTTCTAACATAATTTGCATTTATGTAGCAAGGTTCGTATGCAAATATTAGGCTATCAGCACCTCAGTTTTTGACAGGCAAATAATTTTAATGCCTGTTGGACCTACTGAAATGCAAGTTACACAGTGTAACCAAGAGACTGAACAGGCAGACCACAGCAGGTTTTTAAGTGCTAGGAAAATCTCTGTCCTCATCAAAGTGCGCTCCAGTGTATGCTCTTTGCTTTCTGGACAGGGTTCCCTTTAGAACCACATCATGAATAAAACAGGAGGAGGGGAGTTGTAATGTCATAGTTAAGTGAGGATACTGAAATAATCTTAATTTCATAGTGAAAAGTGGAATATTATAATATGTATTTACCTTTAGAAAACAACTGAGCCTGTAATCTGAGATAGGTTTTATAAGTTGGATTAACTAGTGACAAGGAAATGATGCTGCTAAAACATGTTAAAGGGGAGGTTGCTTGCCAGGACTACTCTGTGTGAGCTGTACTATTGTCTTCCTCTGAGTTTGTTGTTATTACTGATGTCTCCCCAAAGCCTTTTACCGTTCATCAGGAACTGAAGAGGTAAAGAATTTTATTGTTTTGAGATTAAACTTTTTATCATCCTCACAAGCAAAATAAGAAAACGCAGGAAGGATTTTGTAAATCGTGACTGTTACATTCTCTCAAAGGTAAACAAGAGAAAGTTAGGCAAGAGAAAAAGAACAAATAAAGGGAAACAATGTTGTCTTTATCTCCATCCCTTGGAAAAAGGATCTAGTGGGAGATTGTAATCCTGGAAAAAAATTTAGCTTGCAAACTGATGCTTCTTTTGCACTTGTTGCACACCAGCCTATTGATACAGCAAAGTTGGATTATGTGAAGTGTAGACATCTTCCACTACCAGGAAGCAGACTTGAGAGTGAAGTGGAAAGAGATTATATGAATTAACATTAAACTGTTCTAAATATCTAAAAAATTAAGGGACTTTTTGGTTTATTCCTAGTCTTAGAACAATGTACTTGTTCTGTGGAATGATTGAGCTGGTCTAGATGACCATGGCAATCAGGTATCACTGAATGATTATGTCTGAAATAAAAAGAGAGCCAATCAGTTTATAAAACTTTTTCTTTTCAAAAAAGTAGATTAAATGGTTTGCTTCCCCAGAAAAGTGTGATTCACTTGGCCTTGGAAGATTACATTTGTTTTGATATGAAGAGGAGGGGCTTAACTGACAGATGAAGTGAATGACAGGAAGATTTAGAGGTTCTCTAGGAATGTCAAGAACTGTGACTTAATGCATGAAGAGACTGGCCTATGGCATCTGATCTATGCCTTCCAGGCAGATTTGCTGATATTTTTTTTTTTAGGGCCAATGCTCATGATAAATACCAGCATACAATAGATACACTGGGGGTTTATCCACACAGTATCAGTTGAACATCAGAAGGGCAGTGAATAGTTTTGAGAGATTTCCTTCAGGCGCTGGCACACGCACACAGATAAGCACAAATCTTGGGTCAGAAGACTTAGAGGATGCACATTTCTCTTGTTTAGCTTTTTCTTTCAACTTTTTTCCTTATAAAAGGGCTGAACATGGCATAAGCCCTTAGTTGGATCTATATTGTTGATTGCTTCAGCCCTAAGGTTGTATTGAGTAGCTGGTAAGTCACATCACTTGCTCACTCTGATAGCACAACTAGATAAGAAAGGTGCGGCAGCATCTAAGGTAATGAACTCTAGAAGAGAATTTCCAAATAGCAAAATGGAAAAATGAGATCTCTGGAAAGATATGCTGTGGTGAGGGGATTCAGTGTTTTGGTGGACTACTGGGAAAGGGTGGCATGCACATATAAGGGATGAAAAGTACTTGCATGGATACATCACACCAGAAAATCAGAATGAGATTAATTCCTGGCATTTCTTTATGCTTTACGTGGAAGCCTCGTAACTGAAAAGCAAAGTAAAATAACATATGGCTCATGGACAAATTTCTACAGCTTGCTTTGAATGTGACTGTGAACCTGGAGGTAACAAACAGTAGAGGGATAGATATAACTGAGAGATGAGAGATGCTGAGGAATCTCTATCTTTGGAGCCTCAAAATTCAGCTGGACAACCTGATGTACATAGTTTCTTTCACTCTGAAGTTAGCCCTGCGCTGAACTGGAGGCTGGACTAGTGTGATCTCCAGGATTCCTTCCAACCAAAACTTTGCTATGAAACTTTGGCTTTGGATTCATCAGCTTTCTGAAAGAGTTGGGCACCTCTTAAAAGAGAGCCTTTTCAGTGGAGGTCGGAGGAGCTGGAATGATTTAGCCTCAGTGAAATGGCTGGAGATGAAGTTAGATCTGAACTCTAAGGGTCCTTTGTTTTAGTATTTGGGAAAGTTTTGAAAGAAGTCAAACTTTTAAGAAGTTGAAAATATAGAAAAGCACAGAAATAAAACACTTTTTGCAAACTTAAAAGTATGTAGATCTGGGATACGGAAACTCTACAGGAACCTCTCATATTGTTTTTCTGTTGCTATCTTCTGAAAGGTTTTTGTTTGGGGAAACAAAATTTTTCATAGGGAAGTTTTTAATCTGTGGTTTCACTGTGATCTTGATAGTGGGATGCAGGTTGAGAAGACCCTGACAGAATTGTTTAAGAAAATGGAGACTCTACATTAAGATTGCCTGCGCAGAAGGATGGGATACCAAAATCAGACAGGGTGGCAGTGTGGAGTGCCACTCCCATGATCTTCAATGGCATGTGCTGTAGCTGGATTTGCTATTCTTCTTAATTGGGAAAGGACTGAACCTTGTTGCTTCATGTCTGCAATGCAAAACCATTCAGGGTAATGTTTACCTTGTTACAGTTCCCCCCCTGCCTTTTACAAGTTTAAAGAAATCAGAGTTTCAGAATTCTCACTGCAGGGTTTATATAGCTTTTTCTTGTGGTTCATCAGGAGAATTAGAGAAGATACTGGTTAAGTTCTACTCCCAATCAAAGATTTATTTGTAGGACCTCTTAACACACTGTTGAAACTCCGTGTAAGGCTGCCAAACACTTAACAGACCTCTGCCTTAGCATGGAGTTACACAGACTTCCTTCTAACTCACCCTTATGCAGCATAAACTCTTAAACTCTTGTTTTGCTGGAAGTTGCAGCTGTGGAGAATCTTTCTGCTGATATATTGGGTTTTTTTAGGGGATATTATTAGCTTGTTGAAATGAAACTGCTGTTGATATGAAAAGCTTTAATAGGAAACCAGGATGAGGTGACCTGAAACTAGGATGACTTCATTGTTTTGCCAACTATATATATTCTTATAAGGCTATTATGTCTTGGCCATGTACACATGGAAGATAATGAAGATCAATATGTAGTTTTATAGCACTAATACTAGACCGAGTGATAGTCCCTCTTTTAGGAAAATGGAGGAACCAACTATTCATCAGTGTCCCCTCTGTGCCACTGAAGAGGACAGCAAACTGGCCAGTGCCATATATGATTCTGATGGATCATTGAATGATGTGTTGATCACCAGCGGAAACTGTTAAATTACTTCCAGCTTATTGTGTACAATCCATTTGGGGCGGGTGGAATAGGTGATCTTTAAAGTTCCTTTCCAACCCAAACCATTCGGTGCTTCTAAGGGTCTTCCCTCTGTCTTCCCTGTCTTCTGTTAGTTGTCTTGATCCCATAAACTCAGCACAATTCTGTGTTTGGAGTACTGCCATCAAGGTTCCGTGGCACCACCGCAGTGCAGTCTCCAGCTCACTCACTGGGTAGAAACTGGCTGGTAAGTGGAAGCTGTGAGACCCTGGAAGTGAGTGCTGAAGAACCAAGCATGGCTGGAAGAGACTGAGCAGACACACGTTTCATCCCTGCTGAAAGACCTGGAGGCTGAGAAGAGAGCAGGACTTAAAAACAGTGGTGCTATGAAACCCCTTTGCATGGCAGTGCAATCACACAGGCTGCCGAGACTCAGATGTTGAGAGGGAATTACAATACTTCTTAAATACCTCCTGAGGCTGAAAGCACTGTCAGTATTGATGGACTGAAACCTGAAGTTCTGCTAGTTTATCCTGGAGCAGGGTAACTTAAAATTGCTGTGTCTGGCCTTTCTTCCTTATCTCAGGGAGAGAGGGGAAGATTTATGAGTAAGAAAGAGGGAAAAGAAACTGTAGTAAAACTTTGATGCTTCCACAGAGTCCATCTCTCCTGTTTCCAGATCTTACTAATCCTCTCTTAAAACTTTTTGTCTTTTTGCTGCCAAGTAGACGCCAGAATATTCTTTGTTCTTACCATCTCTATGCAGGATATAGAGTATAATGACTGGCAACAAAGAACTAAGCAACTAACTAAAGTATAATGGAAAATAGCTGTCTTCCTTTTGAAGCTGGAGGTGACATTTGAAAATCCATGTATTTGGTAGCTAGTTACTGCTTGCTGTGTTGTACGTGCTTCAGTGTCTCACAAGATTTTGCACAGACCAGGACAAATGGCAGTCTACATGATAGAAGACTCTAAAATACATTTATAATTGGTTTTAATTTATTAAACTGAGGGTGGGCTATGCTTTTAAATGCTGTCTGTTGATCAAGAGACTACACAGCTTGAGACTAACAAAATGCTGGAAGAGGAAAGAGTATAAATAGAAACACCACTTCCTTGTTGAGTAGAAGCCAAACTTGTGGTTGAACCTTTCTGTACGAGAGTTTGCTGAGGTCCAGATAGGCAGCTGAATGTAGATTTCTGAAGACACCAAAAATTCTGAGTTCTGAGGCAGGATATACATAGTACATACTGAGGACTGGACTAGGTATTTACTTCCTGTGGAACACCTGGCTGCAGTTCTTGGAAAAAGATACCAGTGGAACTTGGAGAATGTTGGTGTAAATCCAGCATCAGCTTAGTGAAAGGAGAAACGTATGTCTGACCTTTCAGTGCAACATTGATTATTTGGGCCTGGAAGAGGCTTAATATAACTTAAAAACAGCCTCACAAGACTGAGGATTTGAAATACAAACTTATCTGGACAGTAGGATAAATATGCCTACTACTTTCTTTTCAAACTTTAAATATTTTCCCACTGGTGAGGAAGGAATATTTTCCAGCAATAAGCATGATTATTTTTTTCCTGATAAATTTTCCCAGTAACATTCTGCGCATTACAGATTATGCTACTGATATTTAAACCATATTACACTGCATGAAGTGCCCTTCATTTCTAATTCTTATAGACTTTAAACAGTCTATGTCATTTTTTTATATATGACTGAGATTTATTTTCTAGAGGAGTTTTATGACTAAAATTTGCACAATGCTTAAACCAAGGAATGTATGAGCCAGAATCTAATTGTTTTGTAAAACAAATAATTTTGTCTTTTATCTCCTGGTTAAAATACAGCTTTAAAGTTGATCTAGTTCAAACAAATTAATTCAAGAAATCTTACGGCCTATATTTTTACAGGAGGTTAGGCTAGGTGATTACCATGGTCCCTGCCCTTATCTATGAACATATTTGCAGTTCTGATGAAAGACTTTATGGGGGCCCTTTCTACTGAAGTCATGTATTTGTGATCTTTTTGAGAGCCAGTTTTCAGTTGCTTAGTTGGGCAAAAATATAATTGTATACCTATTTACATCAAGATTTTTGTAAGAGGACTTGTTTGGGTTTGTTTGTGGGGGTTTTTCTCCCACTGTTTGGAGAGGAGTGGTTTGGTTGTTTGGGTTTTTTCCCCAGTCAAAAGCTATCAATCGGAATGTTTGAAGTGCTCTAAAGAACCCACATAGTTCCTGCACCCAAAGGTCATGGATCTGTCTGGTGGGTGTTTGGCATCATCCCCCTTCCTCACATAGTGGTAGGTGGGTAGGAAGAGATCGCAGGGTTGCAGAGGAGAAGAGGAAAACCCAGATCAGAGGGAAGCATTTTAAAGGCTGAGCCTGAAGAGGGAAGACAAACTATGACTTCCAGTTAAGGAAAGAGATTAGACTGTAGATCAATGGGAAACCAAGGCAAGCTGAACAAAAAAAAATTTCTGGGGGGCTAAACAAGATGAATCAGCTATGGCAAGCTAGATAGGGTTGGGAATTGATAGAGCTGGGGAGGTATGTCGCAGTTAATGAATTATTTGGGCTAATAGAAATAAAGATGACTAATCTGTATGAATATTTGAGATAGGAACCAGTGAAAGAAGTACACTGAAAATACCAATTTTTCTGGAAAACTGTTCCATCCTACTGGATGTCTTAGACAGCTTGGTGTCTTTGGCAGCTGCCTATCACTGTTTTAATTCCATTAACTCAAATAATAAAACTCTATACAAAGAGTCATGACTTATCCTTACAGGACCATATGCCTGAAAGTTTGGCAAGATGTTGGGGTTTCCCCATTTTTTATTTTTATTTTTTTTTTAACAAAGAAAAGCTCTGCATTAAAGTGCAGTTTTACAAAGGCAATTTCAGTTGTGAAACACTATAGGTATTCTTACATTTGGCTTCCTTAAGAGCTTGTGAACTTTGGGAGCTGGATGACAAAGTTCTAAGTAAAAAATTTCATTTCTCTCTAGATGAGTTATTCTTCCTTTCTTGTGATAATTTTTGACCTTTTGGTCCTGATTACAAACCAGGACTCTTTTCATCTTAAGGAAAACTAATCACAGGGAAAAGGTATATTCTGGATAGCATTAACACACGTGAATTAGGTTTTCTTAGTGGTTTTTTTCATATAAAAACTGAGTGCTTTCTCAGGAATGGTTTGTAAAGACAAGGAGTAGAACATTGGTTCCTGTGTTTATTGAATCTCTGGTGTAACTTTTTCAATGTGTTTATGCAAACACCCAACTTCACCCAGTATGTCCCTTTGGTATCGACTGCCCACACAGCGCTGCCCTTACACACTTGGTGAGTCGTTGTCCGACTCACTGCAGTCTACTTGCACCTTCACAAGTCTTCATCAGACAGCTGAGTTCCCTGATCTTGGGAAAGGGTATCCTCTGGAGTCTTTCCTCCTGCATTGTTCATGGAATGTAGGACTACAATGGAACACAAAAAGGTCATTCATCTTCCTTGTGTTGGCATGATTGAAACCATTCACAACAGATGTTTCTTCAACCTATCTCTGAAGTCCTTTGGAGATTAACCACTGTTTAGAGAAACCATTTCCTTAGGTGCTTAAGTAGCTTTACTCCTGGAGAAACTGATCTAGCCTAAATTTGTTACAATTTAAACTGATTTGCAGTCTCATCCACAGTAAGTGTGCCAAAAATATGCCTTACTGCCCTCTTCATGTATCTGTTAACCATTTTTACACCTCCCTGAGGCAGGGTGCATTAACAAGACTTGTAATAATTTTTGTTTGCAGGCCTCTACTTCATTACAAATGTTAACTAATTGCTTAACATTAGTGATTTTCATGACTGTTATTTACCTTGTTATCTTATAGGTGCTTACAAATTGTGTTTTTCAAGGTACTGGCAGTGGAATGGAAGATCAGCTGAATCCCCATCTCCTTTGTTCTCCCACACCTCTTTTTTTTTTAAGAGCTCTTGTGAATACAAATGCTTTGGAGTGTTTTATGTAGAGAATTACTAGTTTACTAAGAAGCATTTTTCAACTCCAGAAAAGGTCTTGGAAAGTGTAGACATTATTGAAATTAATAGGCATTAAAGACATGTGACAAAGATAATGATGATGATGATTCTCTGCATACACTACTAGGAATAATACTTGGGTACTAAAAGCAGACACAATTACTAGATATTAGTGCTTGTTTTCATAAAAAACTTTACCAAATATTGCATTGTACTTGAGGGACCTGACCAGTCAGACCAGGGGGTCCATGACAGTATGGAACAAACACGCACGGACCTGGGTGTCATTGGTTTTCCAGCCTAATTTGGCATGGGCAGAAGCTGGCTGCTGTTCCCAAAGGCTTCTGCCTGGTACGCTGGCTCTAAGTAAACCTCTGGAGAAAATGGAACAGGAGAGCCAGAACCACTGGTTTAAAGTTACAGTAACTAGAACCTTTTAATTTTGAATTGTTGCTGCAGGACTCTTTAAGGCTACAGATTTTCAAAATAGTCCATTACAGAAAGTAGTATGCATTCAAACAAAAATAAAACCAGAATTAAGTAACTAAATCTTTAACCTTTCTCAACTGTGTGCTTTTGCTAACTATTTACTGACTAGTACTAACAGCAGAAGGAGATAATCTGCAAAATCTTTACAACTTCTGGTACACTCTCCCATTGACAAAGAAAATTGGAGAAAGGATAGGTGGATCTTTGTTTTGCAACATCTGAGAAACAAATTCTGGTTTTGGTTTTTTTTTTTACTGCCTCTACCTTTTTAATAAAATTGATAATGTACCTTCTGTCTTAAAAATAAAGGTGAAAATAATTTTGTGTCTAGTTTATTGCTGTGATCTGCCCATCTTTAGATCAGTACCAGCTGCAGCTTTTGGGATAAACTGAATTGTGTCTTCTCGGTAAAATCGTGGGCAGAAGTAGCCACATGTATGCAATGGGAGGAGATCAGTGCCCAGCCTGCCAAGCAGTCTTTGTCCCCATACGATCAAAACCAGGCCATTTCTCAGAATGCTTTGTCTCTCTTTCTGCACTCATGCATAGATATCAACTGTGTGGAAATGAGGCTTTGAATGAGGATAGAGTAACAGTGCTTCTAGCTTGACATTGGATTGGGATGTGATGGATGTGCACCTGGTATCTCCTTTGCACCACATAGTCACACTGCTATGTACCCTTTGCTAATTATTAGAACTTAATGGTCCCAAAGTGTGCAAAAATAGAGGCCCTGCTTCCTTCTTTTCTCCCTTTTTCCCCCATGAATTTTTTCCTTTAAATAATTGACACAGATTTGTTCCTGGGTTTTGCAGATAATTTCTCAATGTTTTTCTCTTTACTCATGTTCAAAATTGTAAATATAAATGTGGCAACAGATTCCCCCTTTCTCAGGGTATAATTTGATTTTAGGAAGACTGAAGAGGTTTTCTTACTCTATGTAAAATATGAAGGATTTCAGTGATTTAAAAGAGGTTTTTTTTACTTTGGTAGGTGAGACAGTTGATGATCAAAGTAGAGACTCAAAGGATAAAACTTCATTTTCAGAGACCAGACCGATGTACAATCAACCTCCACAGGTAGGAGACTATTTCCTTATGCACACATGATGAAAATTCCATAGTAGCTCATTTAAGAAAAATGAATGTCCTGCAGAAGACGGTTTCACCACATTCACATCTTCCACTGGCTGAGTGACTCTCAGCCTTCCTTGTCATCTATCATAAAAGCAGCACTGCTACTAATTAGATGGCAATAATATCAAGCCCACTGCTGTGGATTTGAAAAGGAAATAGTAAAAGGCTGGGCTGTATGGTATTGTTGAATATCTTATTTTCATACTTGAATTGTGCAAGCATGAAACTGTAGCTAGAAAATTAATGAATTGCGTAGAAGCGTTAGTGTGGTGAGTAGTGATGGAAAGTGTCACACATTTACGTAAGTCAGCTATTCCCACAACTACCATTATGAGTAACATGATGTAAACATATGAGTGTAATAGACTGTCTTTGTTGTGTGTTTCCTTTCTGTTTCTCTGCTGTGTGGCTGTAAATCTGAACTTCTTTTTCTTTAGTTTATTTGATACATGTTTACAGGCAAGGGCTTTTCAGAATATTTCTGCATATGATGTACGCATATTTTCTTTTCCACATACTCTGAAAATGTTTTTGTACCAAGTATGAGCCTGTTTTCCATTGCCATATAGTTTTAGACCTTTGCAAGGTGACGGCGAGATGTTTGGCTTGGACTTTCTGTGCTTTTGTAGTGCTTCATTTTTTGTGCTTAACCTATCCTGTCTCTTTCCTGTATCTCACCTTGGTACTGGTGAGATATGTGTCTGTCTGTCTGTCTCTTTTCAATGCTTTCAATATTTATTATTGCTAAGTCCCTTGGTATAGTAAAGATGTGTGTGACAATTTTTCCATATCTAAGAGTGGTGTGTATGTGTGGCCTGTAGTCTTCTTTTGTAACTTAAAATTTAAAACTGTGTCCTATACAGAAATCTTTAATTTGTTGTAAGTAATGAGTGGTTTGCCTTCCAATAATGTGGAAGTATGAATTAGTTCCAGCTAATTGCAAAGTTTTAGTCTGACTTTAGATCCATACATGTCTGAGACAGGGTGTTTTGCAACTGAAGTCCTGCAGATCTGGGCAGTATAATTAACTGATGTTGTAGTTAGTTACTGGACAAACGTAGTTTCCCTTAATGTGATGTTCTTGCTGAGGATGGTGAACTGCCAGTTATTGCAGCCTCAGGGGTTTGTTCAGTTCTGTGGAATTTCAGGAAAAGAGGAACTTGTATAGATTTCAAGTTTTATGAGTTAGAGAGAAGAAGCAGAGTTTTCAAAATAAAATAGCCGATATTACAGTGAAAATGAAACAAAGATTTATTTTCAACTTTCTATTAAAATACTTACATGTCATAAAAATAGTCGTATCAACTGGCTTGTGACAGAAAAGTTCAATTAAGATCCAGCACTTGGTAGTATTTAGGCAATTCATTCCAGTCTGGATTTCAGTATTTGGACTTTACATTTACTCAAAGGAATTCTCAAGTTCTCTAATTAAGTAGAATAATTGTGAATCATGGAAATTAAATGGATAATTTAATTATTTCCTAATTTTCCATCAGGAAAGCAATATTCCTCCTTGCAGTGGTGAGTATATTTTTGTAAATTTGTGGGAGAACTTTATCAATTTAGGAAAACTGGAAAAGCATTGTATTGCATATTCAATATGTCATAGAGACATAGAACATCAATTGAAATAATAACCTTGTTAGTATTAAAACACAAATTCTTGATAAACATAGAACAGTATGTTAAAATGTAGTCTTTAGACTGCAAAGTGGCATCAGATATTTGTCGTGCAGAACTTAACAAAAGAGCATTTAGTTCATCAACCGTGTCTTTCAATTGCTGGAAACCTGCTTTTATTTTTAAATATAAACTTTTTGCACTACTTATTAGATATAAACTTTGTAGAATATGAAAAGTGCTTTTGGAAATGCGATTTAAAGAAGAATGAAGTAATACTTGTTCGTGGATTTTCAAAGGGGAAACGAGGTTGAGTTTGATTTTTTTAAGAAATTATCATCTCGGGTATTTTTTGGTAATGGCCATCATCTTTGGAATTTCCCATTTTCTTAGGTACTATTGGATTTGCTTGCTGTACAATCACTGAATTGTCAAGAATTTTTGTACAATCTTGTATAAATTATTTAAACTAATGCAGAAGTAAAAGTTTACATCAAGATCCTCTTGCTGCAACTAGGAACGTGTAACAGAACCTCTTTGAACTCCTGCCATACCTCAATTGGCATTGTTTTCAGGTGTTTGGATATTGCATGCATGTTAGGGGAAGTGCAGATATTTTGAAACTCCTTGGAGGAAGGGTGTTCTCAAAGGCCAACTTTAGCCCAAACATTTTGTCTTCTGCTTCAGACAGAAGCTCCTGCTTTGAGCAATCCCTTATGGAGTGTCCTCTCCACCTCCCTGCGTATGGACAGCGGTTTAGGAAGGTCATCTCCTGATGCTGGTCAGTCCTAGGGGAACGTGTTGTCCGGCAGGGTAATGAGTGCTCTGGGCCTAATTAAGCATGTCTGATCCCTCTGAAGTTGCTTCAGGCTCATGAACTAAAAGTCACACACACATTTAAATGCTTTTCTGGATTGGGTCCAAAATGGTTAGTGCACTGCAGGTCCGAGAACTTAAATTAGTCTTATTAGTGACTAAATTAGTAAATTTGTGACCATGAAATACAAAGCTTCTAATTTTAACTGCAACACAATCATAATAGAAAGAGACACTATGGTTTTATTTTTTTATGTTTGTGGTTTTTCCATTATTACAGTACAATTTCTAGATAATTCAATCTTTATCTACTTTCATTGGGAATTTGAGGTTATGGAAAATAGCAGAATGGAAAGGTTAGTTTTGATATATGAAGGGTGCTAAAAACCCCAGTAATGTGGTGGGGTTATTTTTGATAATGAGCTATTCCATCGGTAAAGCAAATTAGTGCAACCATGTATTTTTGCCCTACTATGAGAGCAATTATGTAGCATATCTATTAGGAGACATAAAAAATATTTTTGACAGATGGTATGGCTTTGAATTAGGATTCATGAAGATTGTTGTATGTCTGGTGTCCAGGACACCTGGGATTATTACACTGATGTAAGAAACAAAAACAAAAAAAATTACATTCCTGGTGATCGCTGCAGTGTTTTGTATCTCCCTACTGTCACCTTAAGAAGCAGCTCGTGTTTATTTGATCTTGCACTTCTGGATAATCTGACATGCACTCTTTAGCCAACAGATGTCAGCAGATTTAATGGGGGAAATCTAGACCAGTAAGTGTATTAAAATAAACTACCAAAAATGAGAGCCATCTTTAGATTTTAAATTAGAATTTTTATCTTGCTGTGTCTTCTTTTTTTTTTTTTTGTTTTGTTTTTCCTTGTAGTTCTACTTCTCCCTCAAATACTTAATAGCTATTGCCTTCTATCTAAGGAGCTTGTTATACGTTTTCTAGGGCAAGAGAGAATCCCCCAAGGGATTGCTTAATCCATAATTATCTAATTTATATGTTGTTGTTATAGCCACTCTTAATTATATACCTTGCTGTGATTCTTATCATCTTAGGACTTAGTTCTCTTTATGAATTGTAATAGTTCTGTTATGATTCTTGTGCCCTTTCTTTTCATAATTTGCTGTTAAAAGCTGAGAACACAGCTTTTAGATAGAAAGCCCATGGTTCCTGAAGTTAATTTAAAATTAACTATGATTTTATGCGTATAGAAACAGCTGTGCATCATTTTGGGCAAGTATCTAAATAAATTAGAAAAAATATTTTTATGTCTGAATTGGCATTGGCTCATTGAAGTCATCCTTTATACAGCTGCTGTATAAGGATTCTGCATGGATGTAAATAACAATTTTCCAGATATCTGGTTAGGGGACATATGAGTCAATTGAAAAGACAGAAATACTATGAGATATAAAACATCAAGGAAGAGATAATGAGAGGTGAGAATCCACAGAGTATGGGAAAAATAATTTAATTTTTTTTTACCCTTCTAGTGAAATTAACACGTATTGCTGAAGTTGGTAGTCTTTTAAGATATCCTTTAGAGCAGATCAGCTGATATAATTCCAGGGCATGAATAATATTACTGTTACCTTGTTTTCCTTTTTTTTTTTTTTTTTTTTATTAAAATTAATTGCTTCTATCAGACCTATTATTGACTGGTTTTTCCTGAAGTTTGTCTGTCTGGATTATTTTTACAAGTTACTAGGAAAGGTGTTATTACTGATCATGTCTCTGTTCACTTATCAACTCTTGGTTTATGGTTCAGGGAGTCTCATATATAAAATCGCAAGAGGGGTATTCTGGGGTAGATTTGCTGCACCAGTTTAAATTCCCTACCTTAATTTAGAGAAAGTGTTTTATATTTCAAAATTGTTGTGATCACATTATTTGTGATTAGTTTGCTCTCTTTTGACAAAATCCTGTATCTATCAAAAATGTTGTTGCTTGGCTTGGCCTTTTTTTTTTTTTAAAGCTCTATTAAGGTAGAATTATAGTCATGGCCTGGTTAGCCTAATTGCTTGTCATATGTCATATTAACTCTAAGATCTTCTTTTTCATATATAAAACCCTTAAAGCATCTTGGTCCATATTTTCTCTCTTCTTAATTGCATATGTAAGCAATAATCACTTAATGAAATTATCCACTCTTAGAGGGACTGGAATAATACTGTCTGCAGCAAGTCATCAAGCATGTACTTCTCTCTGAATGCTGGTACCATTAGACAAAAGATCTTATATTTCACTCTAACTCTCATGCATGATCATAACCTGTAAGAAGTGAAGTTTTAACGTTACCTTTAAAGAAGGATGACTTGTGTTCAGCCTTGGCAGCTGCAATGGACATCACCTTTCTTAGCTTCCTTCATCCTTCATGTGTGTAGTAAATAGCTGGGACTTCTTTGGGGAGTCCATGTGCAGCCACAGATGGAAAGTGCATATGAAGTAGAGCTGCCATGTGATAAGAAAGGCACATAGTGTGGTTGTGATCTTACTGAGAATGAAGGTAAATAGCCCATTCAGCTGAAAAAAAAATCAAATATTGGATATTACAGCTATTACATGTTACAACTGTTACATATTACAACTATTACTGTGCAATAACATATTTACTTTGTAAAGCTTTATTATATTGTAATGTTCTTATTGCTATCTCTTTGATAATTTACCAAAATATTTAAGAGGTCTTTTCATTCTAGGAAGATCTCCAGAACATGTAGACCAGTGTGCTTGTTTGCTCTTAACAATTGGACAACTCAGGGGGAAGGGGAGGGTTTCTGTACACATTAGGTATAAATATATTAGGTATATGTACATACATATGCAAAATTTAAGCCACATGATTATCCACGAGGAAGTCTGCTCCTCATGTCATAAAGGATTAGCTGTAGTGGCCTCACAAACAACGTTTTATAAACTGCGATTTGTGCAAGCTATTGCACAGTGTCAACCAGTAAGAGACAGGGGCGCCTTGCAAGACTATCACCTTGTAGGGTTTTTCTCAATTCTAAAGTGAATAGCTGGACTTGTTGTCTATGTAACATGACACACAGATGGGGTTAGTTCAGATGCTTAGCAATCACAGTAGCATGATTAATACTATGTCCATTGTCTTTTTTTTAAAGGAATGCATTATATTTTTAGATATAGGGGACTTGAGTGGGAATTGAGAGATGTGAATTGACGTGGTTGTCACCAACTTCCTCTCTGAACTTAGAAAACAGTTCATTTTACAAAATGTACTACAGTGTTGTCTTACACTTTTCTATAGCACTTTGCAAGTGTGAAGTACTGTTAAATCCTTTGTTTAACTTCAGCTGAGATTTCAGTACGAGAACTGAGGAAACCTTACAGTCTTCTAAGGTGGGACATGAATGTTCTGTCTGGCCAGCAAATACATGTAAACACAAGTGGATTGGAGCATCCCTCCCACAGCCCTGCCTGTGGAGTCTGGAGTCAGTGCTGCAGTCAGATTGCACAATTTGTGAGGTTTGAGCAACAGAACATGACAACAAAATGACATCCTGTAGGGAAAGAGTGACACAGAGACATGGTATATTTTCATAATTCAGTGCCTATAAATAGCAAAGTATGTACCCACATGTAAAAAGTTCATAAAATAGTACAGTTGGCCTGATTTGCAGCCTCTTCACTTTAAGAATGAGGCTTTAGTAAAGGGACATATACACCAAATGGTGACAAAGGCACGTGTATGCAGAAGCACACTTTGCATACCTCCCTATTTAGTTTGGGCAGAGACTCACTATATGTTTAATTGCTTGCTTATTCAGTTACACTGATTGGTTATTTGTAGCAAGAGATGCTCAAACTAGGTGCCCAGATGTTCCCATCACATTTTTTAGCCTTTCTCTAATTTTGGGATCTTCTGACTAGCTTAATCCCAGATAAAACTACTGATTATCCTGTATCTCTTGCCCAAATACATGTAGTTAGACTAAAAGCCAGTAATGCTGATTCAGTTTGCTGCTGTCAACAAATTGATCAGTCAGTCATCCTGCCTCTCAGAGAAACCCTTCTGGGCTTCCCAAATATTAAAATTGATCTAAAATGCAATGTAGATCATACATCACTTGATGAGACTGTGTGTGAATATGGTGCAGTGATATTTACAATGTGATGCATTAGCATAAAATGGTGGGTGAAAGACTCTAGTGTAGGGCAGCTCGTTAACAATTACTCTAAACACCAATTAAGGAAAACAACAATGTCTTTAGCTTAGTTGCACTGCCACTTTCAGAGGGAAAAAAATAACCGAACACAAAACTCACCACAAATGGCAGTGGACAGTTCATTTTTAATGGAAAGAAAACATGACATGAAAATTGTCCCATTTCAGCCTAGAATGCTAATATTGGTAAGACAGGAACATGTTTCTCTGTACTTTCCATCAGTGCTGTTTGATCCTTTCACAACAGTGTACTTCTGCTGTCATTTTTGCCTTAAAAAAAAACCAAACCGGAACTTCACAGCTCCTGTCCTTCTTGTGAAAGACTGTGCACTGGGAAGCACATATTCAAATTTTGTTCTAAAGCACTTCTTAAAAATAAAAAATAAAATGTAAGCTATTTGTTTACAATTTTCTCTGCTTCCACGGTACTACAAACTTTAAGAATGTGTTTCTAGTGTTGTAATGTAATTAGCAGTCCTGCTAGATAAAAACAGATCTATCTTTAAAAAAAAAGTTCCTTTTCATTGTGATCCAATTATTTTCAATCCATAGAGGACAAGGAGGTTCAAAGGGGCCACCTTACTTAAAAGAGATGGACCAGTATTAGTTTCTTTTTAATTAATTAATTAATTATTTTGCCTTTTGCTGCTTTAAGAGTCATGCCACTTTTATTCCTGAATCTGAAAAGCCTGATCAGTACGTGCTGAGGACAACTCAGTCTTGTTGCTGTTTGTAGACTGAAGCTTTTATAAACTCTGGCTCCTGGTAACCTGTTTACTGAAGGTGGTGTTGACAAGTGCTCCAGTTACAGACTGCTTATGGAGGAAATTAAAATCAAATATCCATCCTTCCTTTCTCTTACTGACCCCAATCTCTATGGAGAGAGCAAGTGGAAAGTTGTGTGAGAAGAGACTTGCTTAATTCACTTTTTTTGGCATTAAAATATTTTAAGTTTGTAAACAGGACATATTGCTAGTCTTGCCACATGCTTGGAAATTAAGCAGCATGATAAAAACCTCAGAACATATCACTTAGTACAGCAATTTTTATTCATGCATCTCTGTGAGAATCCATTTAAGATCCAGGGGTTTAGTTACTTAACAAAACTCTTGAAAGCACGGCTGAGGATGTTGTTCCCGAGTATTGCTGGAGGAAGATTCACCTGAGTTCAGACTAGTAATTCTTTTCTGTTCACTCTATTTATCTTCTTTTCTGAAAACCATATCCAAGATAATTTCCTTTTCCTTTCCTCTTACAGAAATTGCTACCCCTCTGTCTTTTTCCTCTCATTGATACTGACATTCTAGGGAGATATTTCATTGATGTTGCTGACTCCCTCAGTTACTCAAGAAGAGATTTCCTTTTCTTCTTAAAAAAACCCCAAACCAACAACAAAACAACCTTCTGATGTACACTTTCCCCAGTTCTAATTTGCTGAAGAATGTATTGGCTTTATTTTTGTGTGAAACTATGTTTGCTAAATATGTTTTTTTCTTACTGGTCTTCTATGTTTAATTGTCAAAGTTCTTTTTTTTGGTAGACAGCTTTCTTTTGCATTCAAATACTTGGATTTTCATACACTTAGTACAGTAGTGAGAGAATGCAGTATTAGCCATCATTTTAGAGGTTCTGCTCCATGGACATCGACCATCTCAAAGAAGCTGTCATCTTTTTCCTACCACAGCAGGTTACCCTGTTGGAGCTTCTACAATAGCAGGGGTTGGGAACAAGAGGTAAGAGAGACATGAATGCAGAGATCCAGTTTGTCTAAGCTTCTGCTGTTCAGGAGATCAACCTCCCAAAAGTCTTTAGGATATTTTTTTGCTTGAAGCGGTAGAGAAAATACCACATCTTGTTTTCACTAACTGCATCGACCAAATGTAGCTGCTAAATTAAAACAGGTTATTTAAATACTGATTTTTACTTTTTAAATTTTTTTATTTTTAATAATGCAATTAAAGTTTTATATTAAATTAATTTCTTAGTATATTCTCTGTCTATATTGAATGTCAGTTATCTGAGTTTTGCATTACATCATGAATGAAGATAGCAGCAAAATAAGTGTAAATACTTTGTGCTTCTGGATGATACTGAAGTTGCAAAACAAATCCATTATCAGCATTTATCAGACTTGCCTGTTCATTTTGTAATATATTGACTTGTCCTTCACTTCTGATTTGTGGCTGTGGAATGCAGTGCTGGATGTCTAGAGCTGTGTGCATTTTCAATTACAGTTCTTCTGGCTTGCGGTTCACTTACTATAGTAATTTTCATTAACTTTTTAATCTTTCAGCATACATGCTACAGAAAAAAAGGAAAAAAAATCTGGTCTAGTTAGTACCATTTCCTGACAGTGGCAGAAGCACAACATGCTAAATATTATTCATGTTGCTTATTATGTTGAGATCTTTGCTATGAATAGCTTGCATAGTACTTTGAAGGAACAGAGGAACTAGATAAACTGTTCCTTGTTGAACCCACACCCCTTCTTTCTTCTAAGATAATTTTTATTACAATATTCGTGTTACAGAGGGGACTGTTGTCCAAAATTCACCTGTAATGATGGTGCCCTAAAACTCAGGGGCCTCCAGAGAGGAACAGGGAGGCAGCAAGGAAAGGAACCCTGCTACTGAGGGGGCATAAGTGTTGATACAGGTCTTCAATTATCAGACACAACAGTGATGAAATTGGTTGGGATAAAAGGAAAGATAAGAGCATAATTACTTCAGTTAATGGTGGGAAATTAAGACTTATTAATAAAAGTTTAGCACATTTTCTGCTTCCTTTTTATTTCTCTTTTCTTTTAGGTTTGCAGTCTTCTTTTCATGTTGCATCTTATGCCTGTTTGTTCATAATGTTATAGTTTCTCATTATAGATACCCACATTTGAGATGTTTTTGTTCTCTATCTTCAAACTATTACTGAATGAAATAAATAATAGGAGTTAGGAATAAGAAATAAAAATATCATTGTACAATTTTGGTTATATTAAATTCAATATATTTGCTAAATTTATCACTAACCCCCTCAAAATATGTCCTGTGACATATTGTTATTGTAGGGAATTGAGTGAAAACAGAACCTTCATCTTATACTGGTTTGAATTTGCACAATTGGTAATGAAGAAAATCAGTTTTTTTCTTCTAGGATGACAAAACGAGGTAGTTGGTTTAGACATTAGATATTAAGTCTTTTGTGGTACTTAAGAATACTTTTCAGGGTAGAATTACATTCTATAAGTGTGTCATAAATAAAACTCACCCGCATCTCTAGTATTTACTAGGATAGTTAAGCTAACACACTTTAACCGTGGAACATTCGGAGTACCCAGAGTTCAAATGGCAACCTTGCAGTTCTTCCTCTCTGCAGAGATTAGCAGTTTTATGGCTGCTTGAGAGGGCAAGAATCACATACTAATTACAGTAAGTTTATTCTGCATTTACACTATAGAATTGTTCTGGTAATTACACTTTTCTAATTTCTTTAATGCCAGTAAGGATCCAGAAATGTACATCATTATTGATACTGAAAGTGTGGTTTAGTAAAGATTCCCCAACTGTTCTTTGCAGGCCAGGATACTCCATGAGGAGCTTGGCTATAATAAAGAAAAACTATAGACTGTCAGAACCTCTTTTCATTGTTTTTTTAGAATTTTTTTCTGTAAGATTTCAGTGACATTAACCTGACCTTGATTCCATTCTAGTTAAGAAACAGATGAAAAGCATGCTTTAGAGGAGAAAGTAAAATACCTAAAATATATGTCACAAATTAGTAAAAATATTCTTAAACTCATATTTAAAAAATTGGTTCTGTTTTACTCTGAATGGCAATATTGATAAACTTGTACAGGTAGCAGGAGCTCTTCAAGAAAGACAAATCACTGCTGTATTACAAAATGAGAGTAATAAGAAGCTTCGAAACAAGAGCCCAAAGCAAATGGGAAAGCTGATTTCCACTGAGAACCATTCTTGCTTTCAAAAGCCTCTCCAAGGACTCAATCTTAACCCGAAGCTTTCAGCCTGTAGGTCTGCCCTACTTCAACCCCTGTCACCACCAGTCTTTGGCCACTGTTACAATCCCAGACACTGCATTTCTGCTAAGAGAGCAAGCAAGCGACCAGAAGAAATTTGGATATAGCAACAAGCTACTGCAAGGTCTCCAGCACTACTTCTTACATCTAATTTTGCACTCCGAGCTAGGAATAACTTTTTCCTTGTGTCTCTGGAGGGGAGGGCTCACTAAAATTTCAAGTGAACCTTGAAAGATTAGCAACTCTCATTATTCACATGTGGTTTTCTGAACCATCTCAGAAGCATCTGTGGATTTGTTCCCTTCTTACAGTTCTGTAAGGATGTAGGTCACATTCTTACTGGTGTTGGGGTGGGTTTTTGTTAATGTTTCAGGTTGGGGGTTTTGTGGTACTTGAAAATTATCATGTTGTGCACTTTCCCCACCACCAGCAATGATGACCCTGTTTGGACATCAGAAGGAACTTCTTCACAGAAGGGGTTCTTAAAATTGGAATGGGCTGCCCAGGGAGGGCATGGAGTCACCATCCCTGGAGGTGTTTAAGGAAAGCCTGGCCAGGGCACTCAGTGCCATGGTCTAGTTGAGAAGGTGGTGTTTGGCCATAGGTTGGACTCGATGATCTCAGAGGTCTTTTCCAACCTAATTGATTCTGTGGTTCTGTTCTCCTTGCTTAAATTTTTGAATACAAACCTTGTGAGTAATTTTTCTTTCCCCCTCCGTTCATCTTTGCCATTACCATTTTTATTTGAAAAGTGAATTGTTGTCATCAATGGAGATACTCATTCCGGAATTCCTACAAATTTTCTAAGGAGGTCTAGTGAATACCCTAAAGCATCAACCAACACATTGGAGGAACAATCCCATATGACAATTTCCATTTCTAGGTACATCAGTAATTACTGTATAATGCTAAATAAATTCTAGATGCCTTATGATACACTATTTCCTGTAATACCACGAACTTGCCTGAAATAAAGATAATTCTTTGCCACCAGTAGCATAGCAGGTGTCTATTGTAAGTATTATATTGCTGGATATTTACTAAATATTCTGAAGGTGCTGACTGAAGGTACTGTTTGTTTCTCAAGGTTGTTTTTTAAAGAAAAATAGGTCTGTTTCTGGAAAAAAACCCCTTTTTTGCAGGAAGTGCAAATTTTTTTAAATTAATCACTTTTGATAGAAAACCTTGTTCAAGGGTTTGGATGATAATAATGCTGGCACTAATCTTTGATTCTCCTTCAGAGCACTGTAAATCCAGTACATTGGAAAATGTGGATTTTTTCTTCCTTAGGAGACTCTTGGCAAACTTTATGGGTAATACAAAGACATGCATCAAATTAGATGTTTTTTAAAAACAGCTGAGAAACATATTTTAAAAAATAGAAAAAAAGAATAGAGGATAATTTAGACTTTGTTAGTTTCAAAATTACATATTGTTGTCAGAGCACAATTATTATCTGGTGGCCAGCTACTACAAATATTTACATAGTGTTTCTTTAATCCCTGTTCTTTTGGATTGCAAACCAAGAATGCAGAGGGCACCTTGCTTCTTTGAATTAAATTTTATTGCCATACCTTATGTAATTTTTACTGATTTTTTGACTCCTTGGTGTATGGTGAAATGTAAATCAGTGATCTTCTCGGTCCATTCAATTAATATTTCTCATAACAGGATTGTGTGTCATAGCATTTGGCAGTGCTTAGTTTAGCTAATGTCCAGATAATATGCTCTGAATGGATTGTATTCTGGATAAATAAGTTAGGCATTTAAGTAGAAACCAGTGTGACTAATGTGCAATATCAAATTCTCTAGGACTTGCAGTTCTATATATGCTTGAAGAATGCATGCATAAAGCATAAGCCATTTCATAACCTTGACCTCGGTTGCATCACATCATTTTGTGCTGGTGTTTGCACTGGAAGCAGTGCAGGCAACCTCGGCACTGATGGGTGACTGGTGTTCTTTACCAGTGTCCAGTTCTTCACCACATCCCCTGGAAGCCTGCTGGGCAGGTTGGCTTCAGCAGGCCTTTTCACTCATGTGGGTTCTCCAGCATAGGAATGAAATACATCTTAGCCCATTTAAAGGATATCTTCATGTTTTGGAAGCACAAAAACATGTCTAGTTTGATAGGGTCTTGCTCAGGAGGCGAACATCTAAATATCACTGCAGGAAAGCCCAGAAACAGCCCTGCACAGCAAAGGGCAGCGACTGCCTGTGATGACTGCACTAGGCAGAACTGAAAAATCCCCTCTGGCTACCTGAATTCTTTGGGAAAGGAACTTTTTTCTTCATATAGATAAGTAATATAAAATGTGACTTGTTATAAATGAAAAAGTGAATGCCAACTTTTCAAGTTAATTAAAAATAACTGTTTTCATGGGAGAGACAGTCGTGGATTAAATGTGAAACTGAAATAGAAAATCTTGACTCCTTTTCCCTTTGTGTTGTAAACTGATCTTGTCATATTGGGCCCAAGACCTCCTCATGAGGGGTTTAGTAAACTGAGACCCAAAGACGATTGGATTTAAGATCAGATTATGGCATTTGTTAAACTGACCTGACATTTTTCTTTGTTTCTGACTTACCTGTACTATGTTTATCTCAACCATTTTGGGCTTTCTTTATGATACTCTTTTAACTATTCAAATAGTAACATAACCTATTAAGACTATTAAGAACCTCACTGACAATATGCAGAGATTGAGTTTGGTAAAATGATGCTTTCACAGTAAAATAATTCTAATGTAATTCATCCTTCCTTACTGCAGTCTTGCTGTCAAATATGGAGTGGGACTTGGGAGTAAGCAAAGCTGGTCTTTGTTCTGTCACTGTTAGTGCATGGTATCTGCTGTGTACAGAAAGGGTTTTAATTTCTGGGTCTGCTCATTTAGCACCATTCTAACAAATGTAAGGTTTATGGAGGAAAAAAGATCCAAGATGCTTTGTTCTCACTCTGACTGTTTTTCCCTCTGTGAAGTTAGTTTTGCCACTTGATGGTCTAATTTGCATTGTAAATTGTGTTCACCCAGCTTGGGGGACAATTAAGATATAAACAGGTGTTCATAAAAATATAATTTGCCAATCAAAATAAACATTAGATTCTAGGGATTTCTGATTATCATCTGAATGATGATGGGAGTAGGACAGCAAATGAGGGATCTTTTTTCCTTGAAATGTGGGAGGGGAGGGAGGCAGAAATGTCTTTGAATATCTGGTTTAATTGATTCCTAGATGTAACGCCGGTTTTCATCTGGGGTTTTCTGGCTCCCCTTCAGAATATGGGAATGATGTAATACAAGCAAATACCAGCAGCTCTATAAATGATCCACAAGTTATTTCTTTCAAGAGGGAATGTAATAAATTTGTGCAGAGTAGAAATGAAGAGAAGTTTTTAAGTTTACAGCAACAACAAATTTAAGGACTCACCTGAAGTGTTGTGGGGCTTTCTTTCAGATAAATATTAACATAAATAAATGTTCTGTGTGTTTGGCAGTGTTCTTAGCAAGACAATATGTCTGTACCAGAAGATGTTTATGATTTTTGTTCTGATGCATACCTTGGGCCCTGGCAAGAAGGAAGACTTCTCTCAAAGTGTTATCAATGAGCAGCCATAGAAGCTAATCTCTCTTAAAGTGAGAGCTGATGATCTTCATCTTGGAGATAACTATGCTGATTAGAAAACAAAAGTACAAGAGGTTTTAGTGTTTTTCCTGAACTTACAGTACTATTGGCCATGGTTTTTTGCTCACAGCTTGGAAAGCTGGAGTAGCAGAACTATGCAGGCTATCTTCCTGACTTCTCTGCTAGCTTTCCTATTTTCCCTATCCTCTAAAGATACCAGAATCAGTAAGGAAACCCAAAAGAAATCTCTATCAGCTCTTGCCTCTGCTGTTGCATGTAGCTTTCTGAAGAGCTGTTAACTACATCTAAAAATGGAGAACTGAGAAAAGGAAAGCTAGGGAAAATAAAGAAATATCTAAACTGTAGTTGTAGGAATTGTGTAGTAACAGACATACCAGTCTTACAGTAGCATGGAGAATATCGTTCCTCTTTTGTATTGGATCATAACCAGTAAGGTTAGTAGCTGTATGTAGCAGTCATTTCTTTTAATAAACTTCTTAACCTTCAGAAATTTTACATTATTATCCTGTGACATGATAGTAACAGATCTTGGGAAGTTTATCTTAAGCCTTAGGTTTCAAATGATTGTGAGTATGAGCAAAAGCTTCCAAGTGAGGGTCCATTTGAGAGCGTGCAGCACCAACCCTCGTGTCCCAGCAGGCTGTGGAGGAGTGCGCGTCCTCTGCCACCCAAGACAAGTGCTGGCTGTGACACAGACTGGCGAGATTATTTGTGTCATTGTTGACTCATTGTTGGCAGGTTAATAGAAGGTTTAGCGTTGGTTTATCTGCCCTACCAGATGAAATGTTGGGTTGTGTAAGGAATGACTTGTACTCAGGTCACATTCAAGTCAAAGCCAGTCCTTTCTTTGGGAAGAAAATGGAGTTTCTTTTCCCTGGTTAAATACTCTGGGAAAGAAAATAAAGCACCCACCACCACCCCACCACCCAAACTGTTCTTCTGTCAGACAGCAATGCCCTCAGGTTCTCTGGAGCAGCCATGATCTGTGATATTCAACTTCAGCACAGGTTAGATCTTGAGCAGCACAACACCCCTAAAATCATGGATGCAAGCAGCCTCCATATGACTGGATCCATTTCACTCTTATGATCAGGTGAATACCAAATTAGTGGTTAAAGCTTTCAGTGCTCTTCCTTCCCTAATAGCGGTGTAAGCTTTGGATTTTTCTGGTTGAATGTTGACTAGGGGGGGTTGAAAGGAAGAAGTCAGGACTTCATCAAAGTCAAAAATTCCTGTCTGTGTTCATGGCTCTGACATGACTTGTTAAGCACTTTTGAACACGTTACTGAATATTTCTGTATGTGTCCTGATACTAAGTAGAAATCCTCATAACAAACATCTTACTCCTAGAGATTATAGAATCATTGAGTGGTTTGAGTTGGAAGGGACCTTAAAGCTCATCTAGTTACAACTCCCCTGCCATGGGCAGGGACACCTTCCACTAGACCAGGTTTCTCAGAGCCTATTATCAGGAACATCATGGGTGCCTAATGTGAGAGGTACCAGTTTGTATAGGATTTTATTGCTATAAACAGTAAAACAAATTATATTTGATTTCTAGAGGCAGAGTAAATAGTCTTTTCTTTGTTCTTAAAATGGTAAAAGTTTCAGGATAAACACTTAGTAAGGTCATATTGGTCGGTCAAGATCAAAGCTTGCAAGCCTGTTGGGTCCAACATTATTCTCTAAATTGTGTTGACTATTCTGCATGGCAAGGTTTTTTATTTCCTTGTTGGTTTTAGTTCTTGTGTTGTTGGTGGCTTTTTAAAGTTTTAACTGTGTTTTTCTATAAAGAACATATTCAGCACTGCATTTATTTCCCTATATAATAGAACTTACCAGCCAGTCACGCAATTCTATTTCACACTGGAAAGCAACATCATTAATCCTTTGAAATAACTGGGATAGGGGTGTTCTTAATCGTGAAAGTCATGCCTTTCTTGGACAACTTCTGGGAAGGCACAGGGGAAATAAAAGATGGAGCTTCATCAGTTTATGAAAGGAATTGTATAAAGTAATTTCCCCTAAACAAGATTGAACATAATGACAGAAAGTCCCACAAACCTTATGGGTTTCATAAATGCAGAGTAATGTTGGGTAGCCTGCCTGAGTTCAAGAAGCGTTTGGACAACACTCTCAGGCACACAGTGTGACTCTTGGGGTGTTCTGTGCAGGGCCAGGAGCTGGACTCGATGATCCTAATTTCCCTTCCAATTCAGCTTATTCTGTGATTCTGTGATCTCAGTAATCATTACAAAAAGTCTTATTTTTGTTTTAGCCTTAATTCTGGTCAACCTGAGCCAAAGAATTATATCAACATGTACTAAAAACTACTATTTTAGATCTACCTAAACTGAACTCTGAAATTGCTTTTATTTATTTGTTTGTTTGTTTTGTTTCCCTTTATTAGTAGGCCCATGTGGTTCTAAGTACAAAGCCATAGCTGCCTGATTTGTAGTGTGTAAATTTCTGTTCTTCTGTTCTCTTTAGATAAATACAGGGCACCGGTCACAGTTGACTGTATCAAGCACAGAGGTGGGAAATCAAAGGAGTCACACTTTGGAAAGCAGCCCTTTCATGTCAGACCTCCTGAGCGACGTCCCCTTTGCCCTCGCACCACATGTGTTAGCAGTGCAGGGCACCCACAGTGACGTTCCTGACCGACTGCTCACCTACGACATCAGTGATAATTTATCAAGATTTTGGTATGACTTTACACTTGAAAATTCAGTGCTTTGTGATCCGTAATGTTTTCTTTATTTTTTGTGCCTCTTGTCAAGGAACAAGTCTTAAAGGGAAGATAAAGACTTACTTTAATTGACCTAATATTTTGGGGGCCTACCACTGGTATATCAAATGGATTATTATTCACAACTGTGATATATTTCTTAGCTTTAAGTGAACTATAACTTAGTACATTAAATATTCCATTTATTTCCAAAGAAATCAAGCAAAAGTGTTTCAGCCTCAGTAGGAGACTGGCTGCTGGTATCTACTTCCAGTAGGTAGGCTGCAGACACAAACATTTCATGACTTTAAGAGGAAGTCTATGTCTCAACTGTTTTGTTATTTCAATTAGTTACAAAACACATAGATCCTGTTACACATATTAAGATCACCTCTTGATTTTGTACAGATAGAAACTAATATTAATGCTAAAGCAATGCTGCTCTGCACTACTGAACAGACAGCTTTTCAGTGAAACCAAGTTTTAAAACTCAGAGTTAATTACAAGCCCTTAAATAATCCTTAAGACTTAATAGAATTGGTTAAACTTACCTATTTCAAAGTGAAAATCAGTTGCTTCCTTCCCTTTTCCAGTAGATGGTATTTTGTCCGTCTGATTTTGTGCCTGCCTGGAGATGTTGTCCCCGCCTGCCTGTTGGCTGCTGTTTGTTCTCATTACCACATGTGTTCCTGATTTATATACAGATCAGCTTTTCCATTTTAACCTCTTTGCTCCCTGAAGAAGGAAATCTCAGGACACGTACTTTTAATGGTCACACCCTTCTTTTTTTAATTTGTGTGCCAGAGGTACAGATGGCAATGTTTAACAACAGGAAAACATTACATTGTTTCTTATCCAACTAAATTAAACTGCTAAATACCTAAACATGCGTTCTCACAGACCACTGTGTCCCCACTCACAAGCTTTGGGCATGTTTTTACTAAGACCAGAGCTGCTGTTCCACCAGCAACAGCTCTCTGATGTCACATCACAATTTGTGATGAATAATGATCTGTGGCATACACTTGTTTTCTCTCTTGGGGTACAATATATATATTGTGCTAAATGATAGTGGATATTTTCCTCTATTTTTTTATGTTATGTGGCAGCTTAAAGTACATATATTTTCAGACTTGGATCATCTTACAGTATTTGAGACAAATACTGTAAAATGATGAAGAAATTACATTGTGAATATGTCTTAGGTTGTTAAATATTTGTGGTTTAGATCTTTTTAAATGTGTGTATTTAATATTTTTGACAACTATGTTCTTAAATGTTTTGAAGTTATTGTTTCAAGGGGAGTATCTGTGCTGCAGTCCAATAAAAAGAAGCTAAGTAATAATGAGTTATTTTTATATGTGAGAGTTATTATGTGGTTTCACCTATATTGTTTACTACAGCTCTGACCATTCAGCTTTCATGGGAACTTGAACTTGGAAATTCAGTCAGTTTGAAAATCTTTTCTGTGTCATTTAAAAATTGGTGTCCTTCTAATAAAATATATCACATTCTCATCTGATGGGTTCTGTGTGCTGTGTTGGTGACTTGCAGTGGTTTAGGTGGCATCCACGACACTGCTTGGAGAATAGTGTGGCTGGGAGCTGGGAAGTACTCAGGCCTACTAGAAGGAAGAATTAATTTTATGAAGTTGTTCAGAACTGTTTTGTTTTCTGAGTGTTTTAGTTAACACATACCCAAAGCACTAAAATAATTTTAGTGATTACTTTATATCCAACAGTTAAAAATTTGATCAGTCTACAAATAGGCTGTTTCCATTCAAGTTGCCCATTTTGAATCTGAAATGTTTCTGCAGCTCAGCTGGTCTAGAAGCAGAGCTGTAAAGCATTGTTGAAGACCAAACAAACTCACAATACTGGTTCTTTCTTTGCTAACTGACTTGGCATGTCATTTTTTGCATTCATTTTTTTGCCTAAAGTTAGATGATTTATCTAAAATAATTACATCTTGTCAGATTTGAGCTCAGTTGCACTCACAGCTGTCCTTTCAAAACGAAAGGAGCAGCAAAGCAGAGTAGGGAGGAGGTTGTATTCACCATGATGGGAAATGTGGACAGTAGATTTAAACATTTGGCCTTCATCCTTAATCCTCTCCTGTAAAGGGTAAAATTTACACCCAGCAAAGTACCACTAATGAGCACTAATTGGAATGTATCTCCTGACTGCCCTCTCTTTAGCAAAACCTGGGGCTCAAACCTCTCCCTTGCTTGAGAATGTCCCTAAAATTGGATTGATGCCTTATGGCATGTGTTCAAAGGTAAATCAAAGAACTGCATCCAAAGCAGCCTGACAGAAGGCTGACTGGGAGATGGTCCCTACAGACAACTCCCTGGTGACAAACTCAGAAATGGAACCAGACAATGCCATGTCCAGCAGGTCAGTCAAGGCAGTGGTTACAGATCCAGTTTCTGCTGTTTTCTGTAAAGTGTGATCCAAACCCTGATATGACAGTCAGCAAATATGCACTTGTGTGGTCACAGAGGAGAGGGTTTCACCCTAAAGCACCTAAAGGAAAAATGCAAAGAGCATATTCACCACAGCAATTACAGTATCTCAAAATAACACACAGTTTATTGCATTTTTAGCTGGAGAACCTGTTATGTTCACAAAAGCACTAAAGCAGCCTCCTGGGCAAGATGAGCGGGTTGTTCTGAGCAATAGCATAAAACTGGAGCTTGAGAAATTGCCCTCCTCCCCACAACCCCCCTTTTGTTATGACACGATAATTCATCTTGCTTTGGGTTTTCTCTGCTCAGCCTAGTAAGGAGAGGAACCAGAAGTGCAACTCCTAGGGGTAGCTCCTTCCTTTCCTGAGTAACTGTGACTCTTCTACTGATGACAGGGCAATTCCAGATTAACCAGATTTCTTTTTGAAGCCAGAGATTGTACAAAAACAAAGAAGCATAATATCCTCCTTAAATTCCAAAGGTAGACTCCTGTTTGGTGCTGTACAAAGACAAAGGTTTAGTAAGCCAAGCTGAGTTCATTCAGCCTACCCTGCTGTGCTGCAACTTTTCATCAACATTAAGCTTGGCTTTCTGTAACGAGCTTACAGAGCTAGAAAGGATGTGTGTTAGGCCTGACTTCTTCCCATCAATATGTCAAATTCTTTAAACTAAGAAAATTTTTTTTACTCCTTGTATTTTCCATTGAAACTGTTTTTTCTTTACCAGTAGATGTTTATGTACTTTGAGTCTCCTAGAGAACTACTACCTCCTTCTTTTCAATGATCTTCTGAGAGATGAGTTCCCACAGACCCTTTCTTAATTGTCCTGCCTGAATCACAGCCATGGAAACTGAATGAAGTACAGATGGTAAGAATATGATGACACTATCATACTGGTGATCTGAATCAGGACATAAATCAATATCATGTCCCATAGTCTTTTTTTGTGTACATGTCGTAGACAGCACAATAGTGCCTAATGCCTCTGTACATTAACATAAGTAATAGGAGAGTAACAGTGGATCGCATAATCCTTTGAACATTTTGGAACAGATACTTCTCTTTATTCTGCAGCCTTCCATGCAGTATTCTTTCTATATTGTTTTTTTTTTTTTTAATTTGTGTGAATATTCAATTAAAGTTTACTTTCTGATGCAGTATCAGAGTAGCTCAAAGACCTTTGTTGTATCACAGCACAGTGTTTTCTCCTTTCTGCAGAAGCAAAAGTCTGGCTGTATGGTTCATAAAATAAACCAGAAGTTGTAAAGCTTTCAGCAGGTTATGATGAGATGTTGGAGAAGCCTTTTTTAAATTCTGTAGCAAAAGAGAGTATTGAGTGATGGAAGTGGAAGTTATGGTGACCCCAGAAGGATGCAGCAGCTGTAGACCAGAGACAAGAGAGGGCTTAGTTCTGCCAGCCAATTCAATTCACTTTTCCTTGCTGCAAAGATAAAATAAACTCTTGAGATCAAAGATCTAATTTACAAGGCTGTCCTCTCAAGTCAGTTGACACATGTACTTCAATAACAGAACATGAAAGAAACTGCTCACAAGCAAACAAAAAAAAAAGATGAGCCTTGATTATAAACATCCTTCATCCAACTCTTCGTGGCTATCAGCATTATGGTTAGAGTAGCCTCTCACATCCAAATGTTCATGTAAGTGTTCTGGGAGGTCAGCTTTGAGCATCCATCTAAATCTCACTGGTAAAGAAGCAGATGGGCTCAGAAATAAAGCCCCAGGTGAAACAGTCCATCACAGAGAGACGGGAATTACTTATTTAAAGCAACTGATACTAATAGAACTGTAGTCTGACCACTGTGTCAGCCTTTTTATGAGGAGTTCTGCTATTTGTCTGTTTTCCTTAAGAAAATGAAGCAACATGAGAAGCACTGTGAGCTGTAGTGTAATTTCCCTTTTCAGCTGTTTTCAAAAACTACTGCTGCATTTGCTTGGCTTATTCTGCTCTTAAAGACACTTTTAGATTCCTGCATTTTGTTCCTTTAGTTTCCTCTGATTTTGTCTATGGTATGCTTAGATAGGGCTTATGTAGAAGACTTAATATTTGTTTTATCAATTGATTCAAAGGATCTTCTTCTTGTTATTATTTGACTTTTATGTCTTCTGAAGTTTGGCTAGTTCTCCTTCAGTTGTCTCTCAGATAAAAAACATTTACACTTCTCCCTCTATTTGTTAGGGTGGAATAGAACATATGCATTAAATTTATCCCAGAAAGGACTGCCAAATTTTATTTCAAGTAATATTATAGTACTTGCAGGTATTACATATTAATCATAGTATAATTATGGCTAAAATTGGACACATGGGGTTAATGTTCTCTATCTTTTAATGTAGTTCAGTTTAAGTTGTAATTTAACTTCTGTTTGGGGGAAAAAGTAGGAAGGTGTTGTAATGGCAATTGATACTGGATTAATAGAGGAGTTTAAAACTTCCTTTTTTACAGATGTAGTTTGCAGTATATGCACCTACCCAATGATCAAGTTAAAATAAGTGCTTCAAAACTAGAAGTTGCCATCAGGTTATAAAATGGCATCAATTAAGAGGCTTTTGATTGAGAAATGGAAATGTAGTGTTTTGCTCTAGATCTCTGAAATGCTTTACAGTACAAGTCAGTATTAAGATTCATCTTGAATCTTAATATCATACACTGAAGACAAATTTTAATCCTAGGAGAGCTGTAAAAAATAGAGTGGGTGAATGAACAAAGATGGCTGACATACTTTTGTTTACTCAGAGGCTAGCTAGCTAAATTATTTCATGTTGCAGTTATTCCCATAAGAAAAATTGTATAGCACTGTTGTTATTACTATTGATTTGTACAAGTCTGAGAGAAACTACAGGAATAAGGCCATTTTCCAGGTTTTGTCCAAAACTGTTCACCTTCATATTTAAGACTTCTGGGCCTTCTCAAACTAACCCTCTTCACCACCACCTCCGATGGCTGTCTCTTCTCCCAAAGAAAGCTGTGCCCTATTTTAGAAACATCAGTATATGGGAGATACTCTGCTCCATCCAGCTGGGACTGACAGATGATTTCTGGCATGGGGCATATCCTGGTAGACAGACATCTCCAGGGCGGTAGTCCTTACAGAAAAGGATGTTGTACACAGATATCCTGTGGGTAAAAGCAATGCAGGCCTGATCCACTTCCACTCCTGTCTCCTTCATGACCAGCAACGTGATCACAGATACCTGACACAGCTCCCCTATGCATGAGAGGTGCTGCTGAAGTCAAACTCTGTCTTCTTAGAAAACAATTTGCCTTTGTTTAACCTGAGCAAATTCATCTTCTGGTGATCTGCCAGTCTTAGCAGTTTGCCTGTGCCATTTCACCCTGCCTAGACCAGAAGGGGAGATTTCAGACATGATGCTAAAGGCTATCTGCTAGAATAGGAATTCATCCCAAGGCTGATCTGTTCACCACAGACATCAAAAAGACGTCAGATAAGACTTGCTCTGCAAGGATCTTCTGTAGCAATGGAAGTCTCTGGCTATTTATAAGACTACATGCACAGTGTCTCAAAAAATCACTTTTTGGTATTAGATTGAGTTTTATAGTCTTCATGGCACAAAGCAAGAAAAGTGTTCCCAGTGTGTCCTTGGCAACAGCAATTTAGCTTTATGAAGATTGTTTTCTCCAATATAGGAGATTATTTTCTTCTATATAGTTAGGAAGAATAGAAGTCACCTAGTACACCCTTCTTAAACAGATGAGGTAATTCAACTGAAGGATAAAATCTAACTTGGAAATTTGCAAATAGGTTATTCTGGTTTTAGATAAATTGTAATTAACAGAACAAGGACTTTCTGGCACCTTCTGCCTCATCTTATTTCAAAGAGTTATTCTGGCTTGTGCACAAACTAATATTCTGCTCCCCCAAAGAAACTATGAAGATAACGCTGAAAAAGTTCTTTGAAACATCATCCACATCTGATATATCTCTGTAGCCTGGAGATCACTTCTGATAATATCACTGTAGTCTGGAGATCATGAGTCAGTAATTTTTCAGTCTCCAAGAGAAGAGTCCACTCTCTTCTCTCTTTTAGGATTTACTCTGAAATTGGTATCAAAACAGGTAATCTGTTCAAAACAATCTCAGCAAACTGGATCAGTGTAGGCATTGCCAGAGCAATACAAGAGGTGGGAAGTCATCCCCACAGGGAGATTTAGTGTAGAGCACTGGCAACATTGGAAATTAGGATATACTAAGCTTTTGATCTGAGAGAAAAAAAAAAAGAGGTGGCAATTTGGCACTCTGCTCTTATATTTAAAAATATCGAGGGTCTACTTTGCAATAGCTGACAGAAGTGCTTCTGAAAACACAGTAACAAAGCAATGTTTGGCTTGCTCTATTTACCTTTTCCCCTTGTATGTATCTATTGATCATAAAACTCCTCTGGCCTAGAGAAAGCCTCTTCCACAGTGTTTATTACATTAGTAAGATGATGAAATTTGAGGTGAACAGAGAAGAGGAATGATTCTTATCTGAGGATTTCCTCCCTTGAGCCTTTTGTCCCAGATACATCCAACCTGGCCTTATAGGTGCCTTTCCTAAGTGCCTGATGGTGTGCTGGCTCAGGCCAGGCCAGAAAGTCTGAGCAGGGAATTTATCAGACACGCTCTCTTCTCTGCTTTCTCCATGCTGATGTGCTTATTTACAATCCCAGTCATCCTAGCTTCCATCTGCTGGGAGGAGAGAGGGGAAAGAGGAGCTCTTTGTCCACAATTAAGATGAGAATAACCCTCTGGCTTGTCCTCTCTTGCTTTGGCTGTTTATGCAGGGAGCCAGCTGCTGCCAGAGACAGCTCCAGCAGCATGCCTGGAACAGGACAAAGTTATCTGTCTCAGCTTTTTTGTCCTTCTTCTCTCCCTATGAATTATGTCTGCAGAGATCAGAACTGTCACTAGCAGTGGAAGGCTGTATTATAAATGGGAATTCATTTACTTTTAAATAAGTATTTTGATTTGTTCAAAGCGTTTAAGACCTGATGATGTGGTCTGGGGAAGATTCAGAGGGCTGTTTCTTTGCTCCAAATATAATGAAACAGCTGGTCTGTTGCCAGCCATGGAGGAGGGAGGAGGAGGAAATTAGAATATGCAGTGTTTAAGGAAAAAGTCAGATAAAAATAAAACTTAATTCTGTAGATACAGTTTTACTTATGAATTGAGCTGCAGTTTGAAGAAGGGAGATGTAGAGGAAGTTAATTTATAATGACCACATCCTAAAATGGATTGAGGTGGAATTCAGAACATACTGCTTAGTTGTAGGCCAGCAATCAGAGTTTTTCAATCTGCTGCTTCCTCCAAATGTGTGAAAAAACAGCCTTGTGGGTTCACATAACTGCTCAGTTGCCAGTTGGTGCCTACATCTTGCCCTCAGCACAGTGCTATTTTATGCACAGACAAAAAAAGCAGTTAGAAGGGAAAAGAGAATTTTATATGAACTTGTACTTCAGCAAAGTTATATTTTACACCATCATAATTAAGAACAAGATTTCTCCTAAAGATCATAGCAAAATTAATGTAAAGGGTATATATATATACAGAGAATATGGATATGTATTATGTGTGTGTCTATGTGTGTAGGTATGGATAGATATACAGAGTGATTGTTCACAAGGAGTGAATTCCACATTGAGTGAGATTGGTCCTAAGTTTCTCCAGAAAAATTTCCTTATGTACTTTAATTCAGATGTCAGAGGCTTCATATGGCTCTGCTGGCTGAAAACCTGTGTTGTTTTGCCATATCTGCTGTTAATAATGCAGTCACCAGACAGCCCACATGAAAAAAACACAAGACTTTTTTTTAATGCCACATAAAAAAATAGTACTTGAAATTTTCCCAGTTGTAATTTGTGTGAAGGGGCAAAGGGACTATTTACACAGACAAAGCTGCAGTTTCCAGACCTGAATCTTTGCTTGTTCTGTGTGAACCATGCACCTTTAAGAACTCTCTGTCCTCATAATTCCTTATTATAGGAAATTGCAGTTGGCAGCAATCAGGTTAAGTATTTAAATATTTTATATTTAATTGAGGGGATTAAATTCACATTTCCAATTTAAAATGTTTTCCCATCTTAACTACAAAAACTGATTGTATGTTTTAAAGCTTTTTAAAAATGTCAATACTGACTTAATGTGAAAACACATGACTATCTTTTTCTCGTCATTTAAAGACAGACTCATTCTCTAGCAGGCACCAAATTATTTATTATTTCAACTGCTGTCTTCTCTTCATTCTCCTTCCCTATCCCTTTCCCCATGGTTGATTTTAAGTGTCATATGTGGAGAAAATCCTCATGATGAAATTGCTGGCAGAATCTGGTAAAGAACGGTGATCCCTCTTGGTAGAGGATCACATCCAACTCTTTTTTTGCAGTCCACATTTTCCTTTTTTTTTTTTTAGTCTAAATGACTTAGATATTTCCAAGTACAAGGCTTGGGGAAAAGGAATTGTGCTGACCTCTTCTTTGAAGTAAGATTAAAAAAAGGACAGGGAGAAAGTCTATTAAAATGTGGCTGCCTTCCATGCTTTTTAAAAATGTGCTGTTTGTGTGTGCAATGCCTGCCAAGGAGTCTGTCTGCATCTTGTGTGTTCCAGTCAACAGTGCACGCCCTTCAATTGCATCTCATCTCCATTTTCAGGCAACTCCATCTCACCTTTTCTCTGCTCTTAGCAAATGTCTGAGAATTTCATTGGTACAGTCATCTGTGCCTTTTTCGTAATGGTTTCAACTCTCAGGCTGCTGGGGCACTTGCACCCCAGTGCTGTTGATAGCCCAGGTGGGGTGGTACTTGGAGCCAGTGGGATGGTTTTTGGGGCAAGACCTGGATTCATGTTGTCCTGAGGTTGACTTTCTTTTTAAATCTAGACCATTAAAGCCATTTCATTCTAATCTAAAAGAGCATGAATATTGCAATGCTAGGCATAGCATGGGAGTTCTGCTGCTCTGTGGGGGAATATTCTCCATGTGGAGTATTTCCAGAAGCTCAGCAAAGTGGCTGTTACCTGGGGTTCCTAAAAGGCAGCTGATGCAGGAGCTGTGCTTTGTAGGCCAGCACATTCTGCTAATTGCCAGCTTCCCTGCCACAGATTGGAGCCTGCAGCCCCTCGCTGGGCTCACCTGCTGATCCTGGAGACAGAGTGATCATTGATCTCAGTGGAAGCAAGGAGATCAATTGGGAACCAGGAAGTTTTTTTGATTACTAAGGGAAAATTTTGCTCCTGTGACTGTGTCCCATTTCCAAGCTCCTGCTGGATCTGAACTCTGCTTCTCATGGATACAGACTCCTACCTCACAATTGCTAGTAATTATGCATCTAATTCAGGGGTCAGGAAGACCTACTTCTTTCCTGAGACACACACCCAAATTTTATCCTGGGTGCACATCAAGACGAGGCCATGGCATTTGCTGTTTTTTCTCCTACTTTGCCTTCGTTTGGAAGGAGTGTGTGCAGGTGGTGGAGGAGTTGTTCTGCATTTTGTCAAATCCCCACCTGAGCCACCAGAGGTCCAGGCCCTTAGGACGCAGCTTTCTGCATCCCAGAGCATCCCTTCCCAAAGTTCACACTCAGTGGCAGTCTGATGGCTTTCAATGAGGGGCTCTTCATCCTCGGGGTTAAATCCTCGCTTTCCTCCTCTGTTTAAACAGAAGGATGTGTATTCGACCTTTCTGTAACTGGTTATAACTGGCTATAACAAACTGAGGGATTTAAGAAAAACAACCCAAGAAAGATCATTTGAGTACAGTCTGTTCATAGCCAAATACCATTTGAAAACAAATGTTTCCAGGTGTTGCTTGGAGTGAAGGATGAAGTAAGCCTGATGGCATGGGCAAACAAGTTCTACACGCTTGGGTTCACCACAGCAACCCTGAGGCTCCCTCCGTGCCTCAGGCAGAGCAGAGCAATCTCTGCACGTGGTGGAAGTGCCGCTCCTGGGCCGGAGGTGCTTGGCAAACATTCACATCCCACCGGGACCAGTGCCTCTGGGCACTTGGATAGCCAGCAGAGCAAACTTCAGATCAATCTGCTGCTCACTAGGGGAACTTGTAAGCTGTCTCAGGGTAGACACTGTGTAATGGCAGTTTCTTAACCTGCTGAGCAAGGATGCAGTGGGAGCAGCAAGTAATGGAATAGCTGGCTTTGAAATTCATACAGGAGGGTTGCATCCATGGAGGATGGGAGGTTTTCAGAAAATTCTGAGCCCTATCCATCCTCTTAAATAGAGGTCAGTTTAAGATGACACTCAGGGTACAACACCTTGTTATTATTTAGAGTAGTAATGCTTCTCACTTGCCATGTCCATACTACAGCAAGTAATGTTGCCCAAGGGGAGGGGATCTGTAGAGTGAAAAACCCAAGGCGGAAGGCTTAACACCCACTCTTACACATATTTCTCGTTTAGACTGCTGTTGCTCTTGCCCTACAGGCTGAATGTCCTCTGGATTCCACATCACTTATTCTGGTTTAGTTTCACCCAAGGGGAAACCAGCTTGCAGGCTCCGAGAGGACTTTGTGATTGAAATGGAAACACGGTAAGTTGGAACTTTCTGGAGACGAAGTCCCGAGCTGAAATGCTGACATGTACGCATCCTTTAAGTCTAAATAGGACTTCACTGCAAGAGCTCAGCAAGCTCAGACTCGAGCTCAGGAGATGCTGAAGTTGTTCTTGTGAAATCATAAACCAGGGATTTATTATGGCAATTACATAATAATTATGTAATTGCTACAAAAGTGGGATTTGTCATAAAATCAGTTATCCTCGTAGCTTCTCAATGCAGATCAGATAACAATACTCTTATTCAAGAATATTATCTAGTTTCCTACATTAATTCGTTCTCTGGATATAATGAAACAGTGTAATAAATTATTCTGAAATTGCTCTTACTTCTCCATACTTTGCCTTTTATACGTGTAAATGTTGTGGAGATAGACGTTGCATTTTTTGCATGATTTTTTAAAATTACTATTCTGAATTGAAAGGAAACAAACTCAACATGGAGTGAAACATAAAACAGGTCACTTCTGGGTTTACATTACTTAAAACTGTAAAATAATGTAACACGTCTTTTCCATATTTAATATTAACTTTTGGCAAAGTAATTTTGAAAACAATCTAAAACAAAGCACTATTTTAAAATTTCAAGCTATTTTTAATGACAAACTACTCTTTTCCTTACAAGTTGAAAGTTACCAGAATAGTAAAGCATGTGAAGAGTTTAAATTTTGATGGTTATTGACTTCCCAGTGGAAAATATTCTCAGCAGAACTGATTAGTTGCTTCCTTAAAAGCAAGGAGGAAGATAAACAATATTTAGTTGGAAAATGTCTTAGCTATCCAAAAGGAAAAGCAGCTATAAAGTTTTAAAACCTCCTCCAGGTTCTTCACCATCACTATCTGAGATAATCTTCTAATTATGATGGCCACCATTTGTGAGCTTTGTGATTGGGATTTTTTAACTGAAAAAAGAATTAGGAATGTGAATTGTGTTTTGTATATGATACAGATGCTTTCATAACTTTATCCTAATCACACCATGAGATGTTACACAGTCTGGTAGTGCCTGCTAAGGGTTTTGGTCCAAAGAAGAAGCACTTTTCACTATACAGCCTTCAGATGTAACTCTATGGACTCCTATATTGATATATGCAGTTTTATATGACTCCCATATTTATATGGCTTCTATATTGAGGAGCTTTATATTTGTCCTGCAAACAGTCATCTCCCCTAATCCATAATGCATGGAACAATTTGAAAATAACATTATTAATGGGAAGGTAGTCACCCACAGAAAGTATAATCACATTTGATTTTAGAAAATAGTAATAAACTGAGCATGCTGCCTGGATGTCACTTGCCTATTTCCCTTTTACAAAAGGATATTTGGGATATGGATAATTTATAAACAAATAGTATTATATTATTGATCTCTAATCTCCATGGTTACTGGGCTCTTCCAGTTTCATCTTGGCTTCTATGTAATTAAACCTTGTTGCATGTGTAATGCAGTATGAGCCAGAGTAGGCTGGAAATGTGGGAATCATTACAAAAGACAAAGAGGGTAATTTCCTTTATTTTTCACCTTGGCATAAGTGGCAAAGCTGTTTTGTCTTTATATGTAGAGTTAGTGAGAAAAAAGCAACGTTGTGCTCAAACACCATAAACCAAGTTCTTGCAAGTAAGAGTGCACTGAAGTTAGTGGTGTGCTGGTCAGATTTAGGTGCTGATCTTTGTCCATGGTGTTGTTATAGACCTTTCTGGAATTTTCCACATGTTGTCATACTGGGATATGTGAGAATTCCACCAGCTCGGGAGTCACTCTCTTATAATGTCACTTTAAAGTAGTGGTGAGTACTCAGCCTTGTAGAGTTAAGTTTTTAAACATCTTTTTCTTCTTGATGTGTGAAAGACCCAGACAACCAACAGGAGTGTTATTATTATTGTTAACAAATTAAAGCATAAAAAATCCTGTACATATAATGGTAGGTACCCTAAAATTGAGCTTTCCCACACCACTACCTCTATTTGTCAGTTACAGTAATCTCAGACAGTTCTTGGAGCAACAGTATGGGAAACTTTAAAGCAAACTTGGGTGAAGTTTACTCTTTTAACAAACATGTTTTGAATACCCTTCTATGTCACCTTTGAACTGACCAGAAGCAGGTTAGTCCTCTTCTAGATACCTTGAGTCCAAGCTGTCTAACTACTTTAAAATGCAAATAGAAATTAGTGGAGGAAGTTTTTGTCTCTTGATTGAAATAACTTGAAAGAAAGAAAATCTCTATTAGTTTCCACACACTGATTATTCTTTCACTTTTCCTTACCAGGTTCTTTTCCATTTACTTTTAGTTTCCCTATTTCTGGATTTGATTTCCCCTAGCTTCATCTTTGTGGAATATTTATCCTGCCACAAGCTATTCCCCAAGGCCATGGATATCTGCTTTCCAGTCTAACTGCAGAGGTAACTGCTCTGAAGGACATGGTCACCTTTTCCATGGCAGCTACCAGAGGGCTCACCGAGTGCTCCTTCTCTTTGCATTCCTGCATATTTTCAAACAGTAAGGTACTGCCTGTTAGCCTAGTCAATATTTTAATACTCTCTGGCCACTCTCCTCTCTGTCTATTTCTTAAAAGGCACTTTTAAGATTCCTTCCCAAATAAAGCATGTTAATGATTTTTTTATTCTTTTTCCACTGCAAGTTTACTCCCAAATATGGTATTTTTGGCATGTGTTGTATCTCTCAAGGCTCCTAGTGGAGTGGATACTTAAAACTAGGAGTAGATATTAAAAAACAAAAATGGGATTTACAAAGAATGTTCTTCCACATAATGCATTTCAGAAAAAGTAGCAAAAATGAAAGCATTTAAATACACAAGAGCCATAAAGTTGTTAAACGAAGATGCTTAGGTGCTACTGTAGCCACAGAAGGACCATAAGCAATAAAGATCCACTTTTGGAATACAAAGTATATACAAGACTATAGAAAACAAATCATTCAGCATATAGGAAGAGGATTTGTAAGTGTTTTTGGCTACAGGAGATCTCAAAAGTTGACAATAGGAGTCATTCCAGAACTGCAGTTAAATGACACTTCCATAAAAAACAGTGAAGCAACAATAAAATTATATTGTTGCTTCACTGTTTTTTATGGAAATGTCATTTATGGAATTATGGAATATGGAATTATTTATTAAGGAAATTATGTTTCTACATAATTGTATCATTTCCTGCCCCAAATGTCTAGTTACCTGAAAAATTCCATCTTCAAAAGGAAAACAGTGGCCAAGACTCAAGCTCAAATGAACTCACTAGTGAGAACTGAAAACGGGGGTTTGCAAAGTCAGGTCTTTGGAAAATTACCATGAGATGTATATATTAAAAATTATTTTAAAAATGGCTCCAGAAATCAGAAAGACTAGTTTTGTCTTCACTCCTTCCTAAATAAGAATAATAAATTGCAAAATATGCAAGGCTAGATCACATTAGAGAAGTCTCATAAATTATATATGACATAGTTGGACATTAAACTGTTAATACAGGAAAGCTTCAGAGTATGGGTTTCCAATTTCCACTTTATGAATTTTTGTCAGCACAGCTTCCTGTGGTCAGATGACGTATCCTGTCAGTGCCAGGCCTTTTTTCCCAAAATACTTAATTGAATTTTAATGATGTGCAGAATCTCACACACCAGTGCTTTGTTGAAAGGCAGTGCTAGAGACCATTCCAATTTTTTGTTCCTGATTGTACCTTTGTGATTTCTTACTATATTAATTCTTGTAAGCACGTCTAATCTTCTCACCAAAGACTTAACCACGTGAGCCTTAATTAAAGACATTAGCAGTCATGGAACAATTAACGTAAGTCTTCCACAAAAAGAATTGGTCTGCAGGGAAGAGGAGTTGAACAGTGAGTGTACTGTGTGCTAGCACTTTATTTACAGAGGCCATGCTGAGAAAACCCAAAATCAAATCAATAACAGTTTGCCTAAAGAAGAAACTATCGTGCTTCATGGACTGAGACTCTAAAGTCTTCTTCTTGCCTATTATTCTTGATACACAGCTGCTGTCCTGGAGCTTAATCAGAATTCATGAAGCTGCTAAAGTCGAGAAAGATTATTGATCTTATTGAAGATGTAACAGCACCAGACTGAGAAGATGGAGCCTCTAGAGGAAAGAGAGGATGGGAGCCTCCGGGAGAAGCCGAAGCAGCTACACTTCACTCTCTGTTAACTTGCACTGCCATGAGAAACCAGAGGCATTTTTCTTTCACAGCTCAGGAGCTTGAAAGCCAGGGCACAACTGCCCTATGTTGAGGACCTACATCTTTCCACCTACAGCTGCAAAGTATGCCTTCCTGGTCATCATCACCAATGTTTTAATTAACTTTGGAGGCTTAATTCCTTCTTTAGTTAATCCCATCTAATGCTACTGGAAACAAAGGAGTGGCATAGGTGTAGCTGGATGGGAATTTAGAAATTGTAGGTTACAAGGATGGCCTAACTTGACTGACAGAGCTGGTACTAACACAGAGAGAAATCATCTAGGTATACTTTTGAATCCTAGGGTTTTTTTCTGTATTAACTCTAGAGTGCAACTTAATTGTTATATTTATAGAAAATGTTGAGTGATAACAGTGGAACTAGAACTGGGGGCATTTTTTTCTATCAGTAGCCAAACTGAAAAAATAAATTAAATTTGTTTAGACTGATCCAAAATACTTTTTCATTTTTTCATGAGGAAAAGAAAAACTGCAGAAGTCCCAATTCGAATAAGCTCTTCCTTTTGACAGGAAATTGCTTGTTTTATTCAGAAGTAACAAGAACAAGAAGAATCAAAACAGTTCACAGAAACTTAGAGTTGGCAGTTCCCCCTGTTGAACACCTGCATGATTATGCTGTTTCAGTCACCGAGATTCAAGAAACTGGGTTAAATTTTGAGGGATCCTTCAACCTCAGGAGCCAGGATATTTGGAGCTGAACCTTCCCCAGTCTTTCCTGCTGCAACTCTTCCATCCTCCCTCTATATAAAATGCATAATAAATATTAGGTTAGTCAGAGCCCATCCCTGTAAGACACAAATTCCTTACTTCTGGACCTCATAATTTTTTTCCCCATTGCTAAAGGATCAAAGGGATGGAAAGAAAAATGGCAGAGAAGGAGAGGCACTAGCTCTTGCCTCCCTTCCCTGTCCGAGGAGGGCAGAGGGGCATGCAGCTGGACACTTTCAGGGTGATGACCTTGAACTCCTCCTCCCCTTTCCTGTGCCCTGTCTTTAGAGGTCCTGCTCCACCCTGATGTTGCATGCACAAAATACACCAGTGTCAGGAACAGGGACTGGGGAACCTCACCCCAGAAATGAATATAACATGGTAATTAAAGGACTAATTTAGGTAGGAAATTAAAAAGTTCAATTCAAATAATCTCATGAAGAAGAAGGTCTTGGCCATACAGTTCCCAAGTTCTGTATCATTCAAGTGCCAAGTATTGCATCAAATGAGGCACAAGCCTTTTCATTTCCTCCTCCAGCTTTATTTATCTAGGTAAAAAAGCCAGCTGAAACTATTTGGCAAATCTGATGCAGATTAAAGTGGGGGGAAACTAAACCCAGTACTTTTGATAATTACTGTAGTCATCTAAAACATTCACCCAGCTGAACACTACAGTGGTATTCTTACAGCACACCTGTGCGGGCAGGATTGTCAAGCTAAACTGGAATTCGTTTTATCTCTCCACTGCAGGTGAAAATTAAAACTTAAAACCAGAAAGAAGTAACACATGTCTCCTGGCCAGCAACCACTCTCTTGATAACAGGTGACATGCAGCTGCTCTTATCAGGGTAAAAGCTGCTGCCAGAGAGGTAAGAAAGAATTTTTGGACTCATTTCCATTGCAGAAGGTGGCAGATTGGTGCTGCATCAGCTGGGTGAGCTGTGCTGCTTGGAGGAATCCTTTTTGGCTCCCTACTCTTTCCAGAAGTAGTCCTTTCTATTGTGGTGTGTCCTTATGTGCCAGCCCAGACTGCTCTTTGGCTGGGGAGGGGGAACCACATCCTCCAGCAGGAAGAGAGAAGCCCAAGCACTTGCTCCCTATGAGCTGCACCACAGCTGTGCTGTGCTCATGTGCTGTGCAAAGGGCTCTTGATGTGCTTGAATTTCATGTCAGGGATATATTTTCCAAAAACCATGGAGCAGGTTAATCCTTCAGTTCCACTGTGTCATTCAGGTAGTGTCATAGATAATTTTTTCATTTACAATGTGTAGATTCTTTATTTATGATCTCTCTGACTTGAGAGACATTTAATTGTGAAAAGGAGACACAACTTCATCAACAAAATCATTAGAAAAAGGCCATCTCAATATTAACACGTATTTATGAAGTATGCCCCATTCCAAAGATGAATTTTATTCTGATTTTCCTACATTAGAAAAGCAAACTTCTGCCTCTTGCAACACTCCTTTGAAATCAACCTTGATAGTTTCTATGGAGTGAGGCCTAACCTTATCTTGCAGCTGTGGATCCACGTGTGTCAACCCACATATGTCATGTATGTTTTAAGCAAATAATTTCATGCAAAGTGTTTAATTCAAAACTGAAACATTGTTCCAGGACAGGTAGTATAGGAGTGAGGCCAGGTGGGTGGACCTCTGAAGGATTTTTTCCAAGGCAAGGAAGGGACCTTGGAATGAGTGATAAAGCTCTCTCTGATCTTCTAGATGTGATTGTAAAAAGACCAATGGAGAGAGAGACGACTTACTTTAAGATACAGCAAACTCTGTGTTCCCACTGATAATCCATGCAAGTCCACTGTCTGTAGAGCAGTATTTGTCCTGCACAAGGAGTGCAAGATAATCTCAATATATTGGCTGAGAGACAGGAAATATCTGCTCAGGAAGAAAAAAGGCAATGGGATAACTATAGAGTATGTACTATCAGCAGTAAGTATACTCAAAAATAAACACTTCAAAAGGGCAGAATTGCCTTAGGTGGGACTTCCTTGTCTTTCCAGAGTAAACCTACTATAACCAGTACCACTATAACCAGACATCTTCTGAGAAATCATATATAGTTTGAACCATTTAGGATTGATTTGGGAAAACATGCAAAAGCATCTCATAGAAAATCCATTGACATGTTTTATTGGTGCAAATAGGTACACGTTTTCTCTCATGTATGTCACACGCTCAGTAACTCAGGAGGAAAATAAGATATGTGGATACAAAACTCATAATTCTGACTCTCATCATCCAATTAATTTCTTGTAGAAGTTTGTTTCTTCAATAAGCCATGGACTACGCCAGACTTTTGATGTACCATTATTATTTATAGGATAGCAGTAGATTGAAATCAAGGTTTCTCTTTCCAATCTGCTGATATATAACAGAATTTGGCACATCAACTAACTTCTTTGTTTTTCTTAGAAGTCTGTTCATGTAAATAGAGTTAGCAACTCCTTTTCTCTCCTGAATCTATATGAATTAAAAATAGTGTCCTTATATAATCAATGTTTTTCTCCTAAAGAGTCAGGTTTCCTTGTTCTGCAGAATACTTTTAATTAAGGCACACCCATAAACACTGGAATGTTGGGGGATGATGTTTTTTGGAGCTGCTGTTGCATGCTTGTGAGTATGCTACACAGCTTGAAAGAAAGTGGTGGTTTCAAGATAAACCTAAATGTCTTATAACAGCTTTTTCTGTACTTTTAATTTCTGCTACTTTAGAACATGTCAAATTTTAGTTTATATGTAGGCTCAGCCCAGTACTTTTCTACCAAGTGTGTAGGGGAGTGATGCACTACAGGCTGTAATTTAGGGGCAGGTTGGAACTGCCTGAAATGTGTATATTCATAATTTATTCTGAAAATGCTATTATTACCTGAACTCTCTCTAGTTGCAGCACTAAATATCCTTTCCTTCCCTCTGCACTGGGGTAGAAAGGCAGTGGGAGGGAAGCAAAGTTATTTTTACTTCTGTGGCTGCCAAGCTGCGTGCCAGAGGCTCCAAGAGCCCACACAAGCTGGAGGATAGAGCTGGGCTGCCAAGGGCTGTGCTAGCTCTGGGCAAAGCAGGATTTTCCAAACACTAAGACATCCTCAGAAAGATGGTGTTAGACTACGGGCACACTCAAAGCCAATCCACAAATACTAAAAGCCTGCCTATTGTAACCATTTAAAAGTGAGAGGTGTGTATTAATGTGGTGCTCAGATGTCACAGCAATGCCATTCCATGCATCGAATCCAACGCCTGCACCAAAGGACCAAAGTGATCCCACCCATCTATGTATTACTGTTTCTAAATACATTTCTATTGCAAAAGCTCAGCCAATGGGATCGTTGCTCTCGTAAACTTTATGGTTATTTTTACATAGTGGCATAGTCCCTCCTGTACAGGTATTTAAATTCTTGAGTCTTTCTATGAGACTAATGCCTATTAACATTCTTTATTTGCATATAACAAAGTGTGATTTTAGTGTTATTTAGTATAGCTAGCTTGTATATATGGCAAATAGCAACAAAATACGGAAAATTAAATGTAATGACCTGTTTGAGGGGAATTTGTTAATGAGACCTCTTCCTGGGAAAGCTTGCTGCTCGAAAGAAGGAAAGCTGTTTTATCTGGGAACTTAAACCTCCACTTGATGATAATGTTCCAGATTCTTGGACTATTGGATGGACAAGGTGAGCTTCTAAATCTTCCCTACTCCATGTGTTTGGTCATGTCACTGCTAAAATTAGGCAGCAAGAAGCTTAATTTACAGCAATGTAAGAATGATAAGCAGATAATGACATTTATACAGCAGATATGGGCTGTTCATCCACAGGGCTATTGAGGGAACAGGAAATGCCTGGGAGCTGGCAAAACACTGACAGCAAAAGTGGACTTCCACTTGCATAAAACACAGGAGTAGGACTTCTGATTTTATTTTCAAAATCTCTTTGTGTAAACTCAATTATTACTATCTACTAGGGAGAAACAATTTTGAAAATGTCATCTTGTTTTCATCTACACAGACACATATTTTCTGACTGGCAGAAGACAAAAACTGGATCTCTGAAAGTTGCTTGAAAAATAATCAGTTCCCACACAAATTCAAGATAATATTTAAACTTTTTATCACTGTCCAAGGATCTCAGTATTATTTACACTTCAGACACGAGACTGGAAACAGGTTTGAAATTTTTACACATCTGTCACGTTTATTCAAATTACATAATAAATTTTTACATATCTGTCATATTGATTCAAATTATGTAATAGCTTCTGCATGTTTAAAACCTAAAAATATGTTTAATTTATAAATACAAACATTTAATTTAAATAATGCTATCCTGAAATCAGCTTCACACACCTTTGCCTCTTCTTATCCATGTTATCAGTTCTTTCTTTTTCAAGAGAAGATCTAATTAACAAATCCACATTCTTCCTCCTTTCATTCACTCTCCCACTTTCTTTTCTCAATCCCAATCCCTTTTCCTGGCAATTCTTATCACATTTTCATTTTACCCTTCCTCCTTTACCAGTAATCCTGTAATTTTCTGTTTGTAGGAGTTTTTTTCCTTGTTCTTCGTTTGTCATAACTCTTCATAAAAATCCCAGTACACATGAAATGATATCTGTCTCATCCATATTTTTAAATCCTGCGTTTGACCTAATTTTGCTGTCATATTTCTGCTGAGTTTTCCTCCTGTCTATAAGTTTTAAAATAAAATAATTCATTGCCTGAAACTATGACCTCAGATGGCTTTCTGCCAGCTTCACCTTTTCCCAAGTTGTCTTAAATTTCAGCTGTGTGCACCCCGCTCAGCTATTTTGAGGTCATTATTAGTGATGTGACCAAATCTCAGGACTCCCTCCACCTCCACAGCCTGTGGTGTTAATGATCACACTGTGACTCAGAAATATTGTCCTCTCTTGATTCACCATTGAAAAGATAGAAAGGGGGTTTTTTTTCTTTTCTTTTTTTCTTTTTCAAATCATGCCAATTCCTTAACCCTTCTTTCAGCTGTGGGAGATCTCCATCCTAAATTTCAACAGGTTCCTTACCAGGCTCTTTTTTTACCTCTTGTTATTCTACTTGTGTGTTTTTCTAGGTGATTTCTTGCAATTTCATCAATGCAACTGTCATATCCAAAATGCAACTTCTCCACTTTTCATTATCCATACCTGATTTCTCCTTGAGCCTAAAACACTGAAGTCAAGATAAGCTTCCTGAATTCTCTCTCCGATTTTATCAGCCTCTCTCTGTATCCTTTCCTGGCATTCCCCTTCAGTGCCATTTTGAACAGAAGTTAGGAGCATCCATTGGGCACTCATGTATAATCTTATCTCATATCTTACCGTGCAGTCTGTTGTTCCAAGCTGACAATGCCATTTTCAGTTGCCCTTACATTTTTGTCTCTCAGAAGTTCTTTCATATATATATTTCAGGCTTTCTTCTAGACAAACTATGGACAACTGTGTCCAAAATAGACTTTAAAAAAGACTATGAAGCCCTCCTTCAGAGTTATCTCAAATCCCACTACTTTCATGATGCATTCAGGAAACAGAATTGATATCAGGCTGTGGCATTTTCAGTGAGGAATGCTTGTTTTAATTTATTTGTAGATTTTTTAAAAATACTGTGTGCTATGTTTTACAGTATAAGTATCTAAACTATACTAAATACATACTCTTCCTCTCTTGCTCCCATCTCGTGGGTTTTCTTCTTCAGTTTTTCTTATAAATATTGCAAGTTTTTTGCTTTAAGAAGTGCTTTTTGGGCATGCACAGTAACCAGTACAATATCCCATGATATGACAAATGATACTTAGTTTTTTTTAGCTCTACTCACATGACACTGATGTGATTTCAAAAAGCACTTACTCTGCCCAGACACCCGTAGCAGCATATGCAGAGCAACAAGACTCAGTGCTAAATTATATGATGGTGAAAAACTAATTAAGTTCAAAGATATCAGATGGTTTGATACATTAATATTGTCAACTCATTTCATAGCATTGAAATACTGTAAAAATGTAGTTTGAAAACAAAATCTTTGCAGTACTGCACACTTGTATCAATATCTTTTCACAATCAGGATTTCACCCTTGTTTTTAGGATAGTGATGTAGGTAGAGATTCCCACTGATGCCAGTCAGAACTGTCTATATCAGGAAAGAAAAAGGGGATGGAGAAGTATTTATTTTCTGCGTATATACAATGCCAGGCATAATAGGATCACAAGTAACTAATAGGTAAGAAAACAGATGAAATAAAGTTGGTTAGCGAATATTTTGAATTTAAGTTCTTGAAGATGTGAGAATCTCAGACCATTTCTGATCAGCATATTCTAATTTTATATAAACCAAATACACAAAGCTCAAGCCCACTGGATTGCATAACTTATAAATCACTTCAAGACAGTTAAGTGTGAAAGGTGATATGAAAGTGCAAGTTGTTAACCACCGTCACAGCTGACTGAGCGTTTTGTTTATTCTCTAACCAGATTCTGCTTCGGGAGTCTGTACCACAGCTAATTAACCATAATGCTTTATAATTGTATAAACAGAATATATAACAGATCTTTATGATATATAATTAATTCTGCCCTTAAGGAAAACTTTTGTAAGTCAAACCATGTGCTGTTTGAGAACTGCCTCTTTATGTTCTCCCTTACAAGGCAGGTATATTTCCCTGCCAGCAGAGCTCTGGGAACATTCTAGAAAATAATGTTCGTTAAGGCCAGCCAGGTGTTTTCTTGCAGACTGACTACTGGGAGCCCCATCTCTGAAGCTGAGGTGGCTGCAGATGCCTCTGCTCCTTCCTTTATGCAGACTACAGTGAGGAAAGGCACTTTGGTACAGAAAATTTTCTGGTTTTAAAGATCAAACTCATTTCCTGTTGTCATGCAGTAGTTATTTGTTTAATCTTGAGTTTTGTCAGCCTTATTTTTCTGTATTTTTTTGTGTAATAAATTCCAGGCTGAACTCGATCATTGCTGCAAGACCAGAACAAGAACCCAGGCAAACATAAATAATTTGTTTCTGGATTATGACCCATGAATAAGCACCACTCAGTACGGTTAGAGGATGGCCATTCTCTCATCTGTGGTTTGATGCACTTGTCCTTCCTGTGGGAAAAAAAACCAAACCAACAACAAATGGACACACACGAGCTGAGGAGACCTGGGAGATCAGACAGCTGATGTCACTACATGAAGACCTTCTTTCTTGAGGTGACAGAACAGACAACATCCATCCCTAAGTGTCGGTTCCGGGGGTGCTCTGGGTGGGTGCTGTGACTCCAAAACCGACTTCTGGCTGAAAGCCGCTCGGCAGCTACTGCACACACACACACACACACACCCCCCACCCACCCACACACACCCCCACCCACACGTGCCGGATAGCTTCTTCGACAGGTCGATGGCAAAGAGGCAGGAAGGGTCTTTGTGTGCAAATCCACTGCAGCCTTTATTCCAGCCCTGCTGCTCCTGAACGGGGGCAGTGACAAAGACCCAGACCCACACAGAGCTCCAGCTTAAATACGGGGGTGGGCAGAGCTGAGGGTATGGGCAGTACATAGGTGGGGCTAAGGTACGGGGGCGAATAGGAAACTAGTGAGGGAGGGACTAAGGGACAAGGGTGAATGGGGAAGCGGGGAAGGGAGAACATTCTGGATTAGGGCCATGTAGGGTAGAAAAGAGCAAAGGAGGCCAGTGGGCCAATAGGAGAGACGGAGCTGGGCTACATTTCTGTAATAGAACAGGGCATTGTGAGAGAGACCTTTTTAGTCACTTTAACATGGGGAGAATTTCTCCACTTAGCTCCAGGGGGTTCTTATAATTCCTGGTGCCATGGGACACTTGTCTACAACACCTAAGACCTGTTGAATCAAAGGTGTGAGTCACCCTTACAATGGGCCTGGAGCTTTGTGTGTCCCAGGCTGGAGCTGGTAGCAAAATCTTGAAACACCAGGCTTAGCAGAGCTGAAAGTACAGTGAAAGACTCCACTAGACTGTTTGCAGAGAAACCCTATATTTGTAAAATGCTAATCAGAGCCAGCAAATTTCCAAGCATCCCAAGGTGAGAAACTCTCATCCACCTAGTACTCTGCTGAGGGTCTTGTAGGAGATCCATTTCTAAGGACCACTGTGCCTTGGGACATTGGCTCACTCTTTCTACATACTAAATGTACATAATAAAAGAAGTTAATATGAAGATAAGTTGTTTGCTGGAAGAAAAAAAGGAAAGAAAGAAGAAACAAAAGAAAGAGTGAGCAAAGAGCAGAAGCCTCCTTGATCTAGCCATCACTTGGCTGAATGGGAGGCACAGGTTCCCATTACGCTCCTCTGGAATGCTAATCACACCCTTCTTTGAGGCTGACACACCACTGGGAGGATTATCTTTGCAGGGCAGCCCAGATCCTTCTCACTGATAAAGCTGCTGTATCTGAAAAGTATTTGGCAGAACTGTCACCATACACACAAACAGAGGAGCTGACTCTCCTAACCTCAGAGGCTTGGTATGGGGAGTAGTCTGCATCAGCTCCTGTGCCTTCCAGATTGACTCTACAGATCACCTATGTAACTTGGAGAAGAAAACACAGTTTCCTTGGGGAGCTTTTAGGTGGTTTTATTAATAGGTTTCCACACCTTTTGAGGTAACATTTTTGACATAACATTTTTAAGGTAACAAGCTTTTTTTTCCCCCTTGCTTTCCCACACACATCCACTTCTGAATACACAGCTTTCTTCTGTCTCCTTGTGAGCTAAGAAGTCACCAAAAAAAAAATCTTCTTTTTTCCTTTTCTTTTCAAAAATAAGAGATACCTCTTCTTCTACCCTTGCATGATCAACTGCACTTCTTATTCCCTTTCTCTAGACTTCTTACAGTAAATTATGTCACATATCATAGTTTTTCCAGATACATTTTCTGTTTAACATTCCCTCTCATGTAACAGAGATACCCTGTCCATTGGTAGAGCCAAAGCCATAACTCAGTACTATAGAGGAAGGTCTTCCCCTTAAGACCTTTCATCATGGGCTTATAATAACTGAGCAATTACATCAAAGAGTTCAGGTTTTGCATGATGACATAGATTCCCACTGTTTATTGGAATATTTTGTCTCCACCAGTAGTGGTTACATTATATCTCAAGCATCAGGGAAATAATGCATGTCCACATCTACTTGGCTGGCAAGTACAAGTTTGAATTTCTTCATGTAATGTGTGTGCTTTTTGTCATTCAGGACTAAAAAGAATATGAAGAAATTATCCAAAAGATGTGCTTCATTGGAACTGCTCTGATCTCTCAGAGAAAGAACACCCTTTATGGCCAAATAATGCTTATACATAGATTTGCCAAACAATGCTATTCTTTCCAAGGACCCATAAATCTCAGATTACTTTTGTGAGTAATAAATGTTGCAATAATGCTGTTCTTGATTACAGGCAAGACTATAACAGCTCTGACTGGTAGTGATTCCATAATTATATTTGATTACAGACAGGCTCTGTGCAATGCAAGGGGGTTATTTGTTGCCTTCTATCAGTCCTGGATTCCACTGGATTCCACTGGAGACCAAGAGCACGCCGTGCCAGCATACACAGCTTACTCAGCTGCCTTCTTCAGAGCTTTGTCACTAAAGCACAGCATTTAATAGCAGGACCTGTGATAGTCGGGTGTGCAAAACCTTTTACGGAACTGTAATTAAGGCACTATGTAACCATGTCAGTGATGGCCACTACCTAAGAGGATCCTGAATTTCAGCAGCACTTGAGGGCTTGATCTTGTATACTTCATAGTGTGCAGGGGCTAAAGTTACTCATACCTTTATTACAATGGCAGTAGGGACCAAAATGACAATGAGAAATAAACTATATCCGTAACATTGTCCACGCTTTCTATTACCAAAGAATTTTAAAAAAGGAAAAGTTCCATTAAGTCAAGTAGCCCTCCCTCTGTCAATGAACAACAAAAAAAAATCATGCCTTACAATTTATTCTCCAGTGCTTTGTTTATTTGGTATTAAATGACTCATGGAATAAGGTTTCCACCTCTCCCTGTGGGAGATTATTCCAGCTGCTGAGACCTACTAGCAGCTCCCTTTCTTTTTTTCTCGTTTAATGATGCTGAAGTTTTGCATTCTATTTTAGTTTAGGATGTAAAAGAGACAAAGGAAATTCACATCCCCAAACTTGCTTTAAAATGCTATTAAAGCTTTGACATGGACTCAGAAATCCAAGGAAACATGCAGTTAAAACAGAAATGCATCATGTATTTCACTTAAATACTGTGCCACCTCAATAGAACGCTTTTAAGCTAACTGCACACTTCCTTGTTTTTACAGGTTTGTTCCTTACCGTTACGTAAATGCATTTCTATTGTATGTAAAGTAGCATTAGGCAAACTCTTAAAGCCTGTTTTATAGCTGTCACACCAAAAAAACACATTTACAAATAAATATTTGTTTCTACAGGCGAATATATTACCTACCTGGAAATAATAATTATTTCCAGCATTTTGACTCAGTGCTGTGACTCTGCTCTGGCCCCACAACCTGTTGTATGCACAGAATGGAACATTCTAAGAATACTTTGCTTATAGAGTAGCATACCCTAAAATTCATTAAATGTGGCTTTCTAATTTATTATTCTATAATAAATTATATTTATTATAGAATATATATTTATCTATTTTTATAGAATCTATATTTATCTATTATTCTTTCTTTTATTATTATTATTCTTACCAGGCTGCAAAATCTATTTAAAAAGAGAATATTCTCCTGCTTTGAAGATTCAAAGATGGAGTGTTTACCTCCCAGCAGTAGTTGTGGAGTCCACCATGTCACTCAACAGCATGCCATTTGGCTGGTAAAGGAACAGTGATGATAAGTTCCAAATAAAGTTTAGTGCTGTTTGTTGAGCCTAGAAAGAAAGGTCATGGTGAACAAGGCTTTATTTGTCAGAAAGAGAGAAGTAGGATAACTAGAGGGGTAGAAGCAGCCCAGGAAAGGACTCTCTGAAATGAAGGCTGAAGTTCCCTAACCCTCAGATTTGCCTTTTAAATCAGTATTGTCAAAATGTACCCATATTAAGACCAGCACAAATCTGACAGTTAGGGCACTGGTGTGGTAGGAGCATTTGTGCTTAATGCAGTTCAGAAAAAACCAACACAAAACCAGATACAGACCAAATCAAGAAATCTTAATAGAAAGATATCAGGGACTCTACTATCAGACACTTATTACTGTTTTAATGGATCATAATGGCTTCAAATCTACCTCATTAAGGGGATGCTGCTCATTTAAAAAGTTAAATGTCATATAAATCTAAGTACTATACAGTACATTTGTGCTTTCCTAATATCCTTAGCAAGGTAACTGCTCACATGAAATGGTGCTTCTCCTTTCTTTTATTATATTGGTGTGATTGGTAATAGATATAACCATATCATTATATTCAAATTGCTACTGGTATTTGCTTACTGTTTCTACCTTTTCCATTAAAGATACTATTGCTGTACATGATATATAGTACCTAAGTACTCAGAAAACTTTTTTTTCCTCATGTAGTTCTATGATGTAGCATGAAACTATTTTAAGGAATAATTATTTTTATTATGTTAACATGAAGTGTTGCATTGTTTTGCTATTATTGTTGATATCTTTTAGATAAGAGACTGGCAAGAGAAATTATAGTAAAGAACCACTAGAAGTGTCCATTACATTTGACATGGCAGGTTATCAGAATACCAACCATTTTACCGTGTTTCAATCAGCTTCACTTTGGAGAATAGCAACTACATATACTTGTCCAAAAGTGTCCTCATACTGAATGCCTAAAAATGAAAAAAGGGAAAATAAACCTGCAAAATCCCTCAGCTCCTCCTCTGAAAGAAGTTGGGCTTAGTCCCAGCTGTGCAAATCAGACTTTTTTCCAGATGATGAACTAGAGAAGGGAGATGGAGATGGTGGTTGAGTCAAGTAACCAAACTCAGAATAGAAATGTAGGGCAGGATTGCTGCCTGGAGTAAACTCAGCTTCCCATGGGATACAGTCTGACATGGTTAACTTGCTAGCTAAAGGAAAGTGTTGAATGGAATTACCTGTACCAATGAATAGAAAGAAAAACTTCAGACTGAATGCGGAGCTGGAAGGAAGGTTTGGTGATTTTAGCTGTGTGTTGAATGTTCGCCTTTATGTTAAAGCAGATGCCTAAGGAATACATAATTCAAAAGTCCCAAGTGGTTGGCCTATTTTCCTGAAGAAGAGAAGAGAATGTAGCAGTAGGTCTGATTCCAGATGAGATAAGACTTTGTTATAACAAAGGTAATGTTAATGGGCAGGTTCTGGTTTAAGTGAGTTATTCAGTATCACAAAAAGGCTTCTGACAGATAGGAAAAAAAAGACAATTATCCAAAATGGTATTCAATTTTCTTAAGGGGAAATCTTACAGCTGGCTCTTATTCTGTAGTTTCCTGGCTTGTTCATTATGCAGTCCTCACTCCTAGTGACAATCCTTTACACTGAATGCAATAAAGTTAACAACAGCATTTGACTAAAAAGAAAGTACTATAATACCTTCTGGCTGAAATTCGATTGTAAACTTGATTCTGAAATTTTCCAGTTTGTAAGTATTCATAAATACTGAATTTGACCTAGTGTAAATACTGTTGGACCATAAGTCGAACAGCCCTTTACTTATTGCATTTTCCCTATATCCAGGAAAACAAGGACACGAGAAAAGGAAATCTAACACTTGACCACATGCTTGACCCTAAGTTGGATGATCAGTAAAGTTAAGGTAAGTCCTCAGTAGTTGGTTTCCTTTTGTTGTTGGAAGATAACTTGAGCACGTAGAGGCTTGAAAGTGATCATGAGTTGGAAGTCTCTTCCCTGGCGAGTGTCAACAAAGCCAGCAGTGGGGATAATGATGTATCAGCAGCCCTGGAGAATTTAAGGGCTCAAATGCAAGGTGACTCCTGAGAGGCTTGGGGATAGAGAGTGCTTGGCTGATCTGAGGAGATCATATCTGTACCACTGAGCATTTGGGAGCTGTGAGAAGATGGAGTGTGGCTGATGAAGGCAGTGTCTGTCTGTCAAAAAACCTTGTAGTAAAAATAATTCCATATACATTTTTCCCCATTACTATCCCATCTTATTGTAGCTAGAACTTTGTTTTAAGGCAAAACAGGCCAAAAACTAAACCAACACCTCCACAGCTCGAGACAGATATTTTCTAGGAAAATGGGCCACTGCTGCTTTAGCAGAGCTGCTCAGCTCCAGATAGCAGTTGCATTTCACATGGGGGCCCTTACTACAGGCGATGTTCCCATTCCTGTCTAGGAATGCTCCAAGTTCACAGAGGCAAGCCTGTTTTAGCCTCAGTTTTGTCATTTGAGAGCTGCAGTTTGGGTCATTAGGGGTTGTTCTAGTATTTAGCCACTGATAATGCTTTCTGGTCATCATCTCTTTCAGAATATTACTGTGATGTAAATACTTCTTCTTGTTATTTCTCCCTTCCCAAATGTAATATTCCCAACTGTATATTCATTACAAATAAGTGAAATGCAGGGAATGGACCTGAACATGAAGATAAATGCACCCTTTCTCATTACTATTTTGTGTACGGCGCTGTGTGAATACCTCAGAGACAGTCACAAAGGACTTGATTCTAAGTGGAGTGGGCAAAGGGCAGCGAAGAAAACATAGACAGACATAAAGAGAGACATAAAAATAATGAAACAATCAGGTAGATACACTGGTAGCAGTGTATTGATGGCCTTATGCCCTGGTAAGAGTCTAGGAACAAAAGGTATGTCCAGATTTGAAGAGTTTGCCCTCTCTAAAACCTTCAAGTAGGAACAAAATAAGGATTAGGATTGCACAGTGTCTAGTGACTGCTTAAAACTTCTCAGTTTCCATGGCTCATGGCACTCATGTAAATCTGTTTCTGACCTCCAGAGATGAACCCATTATCAATTGATAATAGTAGGACAGATGTAACTTTGCTTCACTCTTGCCTGTCACTGCCCCACTCCTTAAGTTCACTCCCTTGCTGTGGTGCTCTTGCTGTGGTGCTCTTGCTGTGATGTGTAATTTCCACTGCTCTCAGGATGCCTCTCCCAGAAGCTGTGTCAAGGATGTCCTTGTCTTCCAGAAGGATTTAAGATTCAGAAATACCTGTTACCTCCAGTATGAACTCCCTTAAGCACATGCCAGCTGACAAGGTAGCTCCTTAAAGTGGAAAAGAGAAGCAAGAAATGCCTTTTATGTGACTTTTGAAAAGGGTATTTAAGGCAAACATGGGTTTCTGAAAGATATGAAGATTCTGATAGGAGCTCAGTTTTTACTTCACTTTCCCTGTAATATCTTCTTAATATTACAGAGCAATGGTACTCCCTGAGGGAAGTACTCTGAAACCTAGATGAAAAACAGTGAAAAATTCAACAGTTGGTATCCCACTTTAAAATACAGAAGAATACTCTCTTCATCTCTTCTGAAATCACTGTTTCCTAGGGGCATGGCATGGTATTGTACTATGTATGCTAACACTAGTTTAGAAGGAATAAGGATAGAAATAACTTTTGGGGAGCGAAGTCTCCCCAGCATAGCTGTTGATGTGCCTGGTAACAGTTTGGCTGGAAGCAGTCCCAGTGGATCTTTTCTTCTCTGGTTGCTGTGAAGGCAAGTAAAGTGGTGGTTCAGTTCGGACTGAAAGGCTGTGGCATGGTCCTCAGCTTGTTTGGAAAGGAAGACTTGCTACTGATATTTTACACTGACATGCCCTGTGCTTTGGGGTGCGCATGTGGGCTCTTGTTTTGGGGCTTGGGGGATTTTCTTTGTCAGACGTTTCCCTTGTCTTTATGCATCTATTCAAATACCTTGCTTGTTTGATGTGCAAGAACATGGAAATTGTAAAATTTAGCCATTGTAAAATAGTATCTAAACAGACAAATTCAAGAATTATACTAGTTCATCCTTATTTTAGCCTGACGTAACCCTGAACATTGGCAATAGCTGGAATGTATCAGCTATTGTCTCAGTTAAAGGTGTACTTTCTTTCTCAGCTGACACCAGATGATTTTTGGTCTGTAAGACACTACTGTATCAGCAATGTTATCTGACAAAGTTACAGATATAAGAAAATGTGCTTACTGTTTAAAACACTACTGATATTACTGTGGGCAGATGGCTACTACAGGTGAATGCTTTCCAGTCATTTTGAGCCCAGTGCAGTGAAGCAGAAAAAAATAAACTAGATGGACTTCATAGCTGTGATTAAGCACAGTGCAAAATCCTTGTGGTCTCTACAGCCCAGTTTTACAAACAAATGTGGCTCATGCAACCAGAAAACAAAAAGACCGGACTAATGGAAAAATACATGGTTGCTGATTTTTCTTAAAATTAATTTATACGAGTGGCTTTGTTGACTGAGCACATGTTCATGTGGGTGTGCGGTGTATTATTCCAACCCTTTCTGTAACATAACCGTGGTGACTGTGTCACATGGTGCTAGTGCAAACAAAGTCTCGCTAACAGCCCATGAATAGAAGCATTTTCCGAGAATACGGTTTCTCATTGGGACTATTGACTGATTCCTGTGCTACCAAGGGATAAGGATAGCTATGGACAGCTTTGGAAGTATAGAGTAAGTGTAGTAATCTGAAGCGTGCAAGACAAAATGAGTGTTTGTTATATAATCAGAAAGGGTACAAGGGATATAGTTAATTCTGTCACACTTTTAATTGATTACTGATTGGAAAGCAATATATAACATAGGAGAGTATATCTTGTTAAACATTGTACTTCTATCTATACTCCATGTCCTTTTTGTTCTCTTAATGTTTGAATCTGAAAGGCCATCACCGAGCTGACTGCCTCCACATAACAAGACTCCCTGCATTTTCCCTTCTCCTCCATTAGCATCCTCTTTGCATCAGATCCAAAAAAAGCAGTTTTCTTGATGGACTCAGCTCAACTTATCTTTCTGATCTTACAGCCATTTATTTTCTTAGCTATAAAGCTACTCACCCTAATCTTCATTTTGTTTCTCATTGTCTCAGGTTATCAATTCATCTGATGGGATCTCTTTTTCCTAGAACAAAAGCACTTCTTAAAAATATCACTGTAAAACTTTATTTTCCTCTTGACATACTCTGAGAGGTGCTTTTGGATGTACACTAGGAAAAAAAGATATGTTCTATATACACTTATAAGAAATGATGAAACTACACTTATTTAGACTTTGAAGAGCACCTTGATTTTTTTAACGAAAGTAAAAATACTGCCAAGGTTTGATGGACGTGAACAGACTGTTGCAGGAAATTTTGGCTGTTTCTCAGCCTTCACTTCATGGGAGTGGAGTAAGCGGGAAGAGGCAGACAGTCCTCTGGGAATAAGGATAGCGCAAGATCTGGTCCAGAGCAATGGCTCTCTTACGTCAGTGTTAATCCGGCACCCCTACAAAGTCCACTTTAAACTAAGAAGCGCATCTTGGCACCTCACCCAGCGTTCTGCGGGGCTGTTCTCCCCGCGTTCCGCCCACGGGCACCGCATCCCGACGCTCCGGAGCAGGGCCCGGGCCCGGGCTCGTGCCCGCCTCTC